>PVIC010023143.1:0-27091 GCA_004025085.1 Thryonomys swinderianus | reverse complement strand
TTTTTTAATTGAATTCTTTATTGGTACAATTTATATACATCTCAAAATCACATATAACATTGGGAAATTTGTACCAGTATATGCCACAAGTTAATTCTCATTTTTACCAATATCCCTACCCACTCCCCCCTCCTCCCCCCTTTATACATGCTCTTTTATTTTCTTTCTGTATCATATTTATTCCTTCCCCTCATCACATACAAATGTATGGTTTTAAAAAATTATTTACACATCACTTCTTGTATTGTAGGGGCATACTCTTTAACAAGTGATTATACTTGTGCAGCCATTAATTTAAAAAACTATTTTCTTGTTATAGAAGTAACACATCTAAGAATATTATTTAGCCATAAGGAGTAATAACTGATTACAACCTGGTTGGACTTGAAAATATTATGCTCAGTGGAAGAAGATGAATACAGAACGCTACAGATTGTCTGACTCCACCGACAGCATACACCGTTGCAAAGTGGATGAGTGTTTCCAGAGCCGGAAGAAGCAGGGAGGGGAAGCTACTGCTGATGGGCCATAGTTTCCTTCTGAGAATGTGGAAATATCTGGACATACATCATGCGAATGGTTGCCCAGCTGCGTGAATATGAGAAAGAAAAAGAAAACATTGAATTATACAGTTTAAATGAGTTTTATAGCCTGTGAATTTTGTCTGGTTTTTTGATCATACATGTGCACTGTAGAAAATTTAGAAACTAAAGAAAAGTAGAAAAGTGACAGATGCACATTATTGCCCCGTCATTCCACAACTACTGTCATCTTTTTACTGTATCACCCTGCAGTTGATCTTGAGCGGGCACATATTAGGATCCAGCCCTCTGCCCTCCCCACCTAAGAAAGAGCGTCTCTCAAGGGAGCTCCTTTAAGCTGGAGGCTGAGAGTAATGGACGAAAATGTAGCTAAAGTGCAGAGACTGGCTGGGTGAGCCCTGAAGGAAGAGATGAGGAACCTTGTGAGGAATCATTGGGGCCCAAGAGGCCAAAGGACAGACCTGAGTGGTTGCTGTAAAGGCGGAGCCCTAGGGGGCTCACTTCAGAGACTTTTCAGGAGTTTTGCTGCAAGATGCATGATAGATTAGGTAAACCCCGCCCTCCCTATTCTTAAGCACCCACTGTGCTTTCAGATAGTCGTGTTTGTGTTTCTCTCAGCTGTCTCACTGCTAAAAATGCTGCTTCATGTGACAGAAAGAGGAAGCCCAGTTTTATTTTGGTTATGCGAATTTATTTTTTGTAGTTTTGCTCAGCCTATATTTTGGGTTACTAGTCTCTACTTGCTCCCTAGTATGTCTCTATATTATTGCACATCCACAGAAAATACAGTTTTAATGATGTTCTTAATAGATCAGACTTCCTGAAGATTTTCTGAAGATTCTTAGTGACTAGCCTGTTTTAAAGCATAATATAATTAACTTCACAACAACCCATTGTAGGAGGTAATTACTCCCAGTTTACAGATTAAATAGGGGCTTAGATAAGTAATGTGCCCAAGGTTATATTGCCAGCATTTTTTTTTTTTTTGAGACAGGGTCTCGCTTTGTAGCTCAGGCTAACCCTCAGCTCACTATGTAGCTCAGGCAAGCCTTGAACTCAGCAATCCTCCTGCCTCTGCCTCCCGAGTGCTGGGATGACAGGCGCGAGCCACCATGTCCGGCAATTGCCAGCATTTTATTTCCACACTTACCAGAGACTTAGGTTGTTTTGTGATAAATATATTTACTTTTCAAATATTTTCCATTCATAAGGCTGTTTAAGTGACTATGTATGTCAAAAAATATTTTTTTAATTTTTTTTTCAATTCAATTCTTTATTGGTACATTTTACATATAGCTCACAATCACACTCAACATTGGGGAATTTGTACCAGTATATGACACGAATTAAATCCCATTTTTACCCATATCCCAACCCACGCCATCATCCCCCACCCACTATATACATGTGCTTTCTTTTTCTTTTCAAATGTTTATTCTTCCCCCTCATTACTCTCCCCTACCACATTCCTTTTGAGTATTTCCTATCTCACAAAATTTATCATACATTCTAGAACTCATTTACATCTACAGGTTCTCATTCCAAAGAAAAGATATGGTATTTACATATCTGTGTCCTATTTATTTCACTTATTAGTGTGTTCTCAAGGTGTGTCCATTTGCACATAATGAATGAAACTTGTCATTCTTTATGGCAGAGTAATACTGAATTTTATAAAAGAAACCACATCTTCCTTATCCAGTCTCCAGTTCATAGGCATCTGGGTTGCTGCTAAGATTGGGCTATCACAAACTGAGCTGCTATGAACATGGGTGTACATATGTCTTTACTAAATGATTCTTTTAATTTCTTTGAGCATATTCGTAGCAGGGGAATAGTGGGGTCAAATGGGACCTCTAATCCTACTTTTCTGAGGAATCTCCACACTGATCTCCACAATGATTGCACAAGTGTACAATCCCACCAACGGTGGAGAAGGGTTCCTTTCCCTGCTGCAGCCTCACCAGCATTTATCGCTGGTTGTTTTTGCAATAACAGCCATTCTTTGTGGAGTGAGATGAAATCTCAGTGTTGTTTTCATCTGCATCTCTCAAATGACCAGTGATGCTGACCATTTCTGCATATGTTTCTTGGCTGCTTTACTTCTTCCTCTGAGAAGTGTCTGTTCATTTCAGATGCCCATTTTTGAACTGGGTCTTTAAACTTGGGGACTGATCTGTTTAAATTCTTTATATTCTAGATAGTAGCCCTTTCTCTGACAGATAGCTAGCAAAGATTTTTTTCCCATGTTGTTGGTTGTCTTTTTTAAATTTTTAGAGAATGAGATTTTTATTTGTTTCATAAAACTTTTTAATTTTTTCATTAAGTTCTTTGTAGCCAGAGAATTTGGTTGGTACAGTTTATGTTTTGGAGGATATTTGTCCTCATGTCCAGTGTGTGGTAAGCTTTTATACATGTGTAAGGCACACTTGAAAGAATGTATGCCATCTTTTCATAGGTTTAAAAACATATGGTATATTAAGTCAACTGTATCATGTTGTCTTCATTTTCATTTTCCTTAATCTGGCATTGATACATTCTAATTTTTTACCCCATATATTTCAGTTGTTTCATTTTGTTTTGTTTTGTCTTGCATCATGTAGTTCAAGTGGGCCTTGAGCTCACTATAGCTCAGTGAACTCAGTGATTCTCAAACTGGCCTCGAACTCAGGGTGATTCTCCTGCCTCAGCCTCCTGAGTGCTGGGATTTTAGGCATTCACCACCATGCCTGCCTCTTTAGTTATTTGTATATGTTTATACTTCTAAAGTGTTCTTCATGCATATTGTATGCCTTTTGGTCAATGGAGATTCATTATTATATTGTCCTTTTTCTTACCTTCCAGATTGTCTTTTATAGATAATTTCTCTATACAATTTTGTTGCCAAATTGAAAATAACTATATAGGCTAATGTTATCTTTTTAGTTTGTTCTGGTTTTCACTGTGCTTAACATGGTCTCTTGTAAAATATTTAGTTATCTCTAAGTGTTCTAGATAGAATCTTTAAGCAATCTAATTTCTTGAGAGAATCTGTTTCTACTCCCAGACTTTCCAATATCTATGAATAGCTTCATGATCACAGAAATAACGAAACATACTCTTCTGTCCCTTTTTCAAGGCTCTATGTGTTTTTAAAATCATGCCAAATAGTGCATTTGTGAAGTTTATTATGGATTTATACTTTTATTTATTGATATTTCGATAAGATATTAAAAGGATTCTTGAATAGTTTTTCCCATTGACACGCATTTTACTAAAGAAAACATCTAGATTGCAGGTTACTTTCCCTTCTTCTCTTCTGCATTCATGTGTCCTACCTCTTTTTTGTAGTGGAAAGATAATTATTCTATTAAGTTACTACTTTTTCTTCCAGAATACTCACTACATAAGAGTTGATGTTTTGCCAATAGATTCATTTATTCTTTTCCATTTCAGCATTCTCTGAGAGGCTTTGTGTCTATGTGGAGAGAATACTTCTCATGTTTGGCCTGTACCTCACTAATTAATTGTATTGCATCTTCTAGTCTGCTGTTTTCAGAATGGCGTATGTTTTGAAAACCTTGCATTTCATTTATACTTGGTCATTTCTTTTCTTGTCTTATTGCTTATGTAATCTCATCTACTATTATACATATCTATAAAATATACATTACATATAAATATGTAACATATTTATATATTTATTTTATTTATATAATATATAAAGTATAGACTTATATATAATATATTTAGATATATATTTATATCTTATATAAATATATCTGTATATCTATCTATAAATATATCTATAAAATATCTGTTATACATATATATCTCTATATATCTATAGATAGATATGTGCATCATCTTCTTTTGCATAGATCAAATGTTTTTTCCTATTATTTCATAAAGAAAATTACTCCAGTGGGAGACTATCCCTCTATGCCTTTGGGTGCTTTCTTGGCCTTATCTGTGCTTCAGCTAACCGTAAACCAGGTGGTCTTGCTTACTCCTGTTTAGAAGAGCATCTGTGCTGGCCAGGACTGAGGACTCATCCTAGCGCTTGGCCAGCCGTCGGCTCTGTCTGCACTGAGACAGGCTCTGTAACTGTCATGGATGCCTCTGGGTTCTGGAGCACACAAGCACAGCTGGTCAGTATGTTGTCATGGAAAGAACCTGTAGGTGAGATGGGACAGTGTGAGGAGTGTTGTCAGCACAGTTGTCACCTGCCGATTCACTCTGAGGAATTGTACCTTCTCTTTTTTTTTTGAGACAGGGTCTCGCTTTGTAGTTCAGGCTGGCCCTGAGCTCACTATGTAGCCCACACAAGCCTCGAATTCAGCAATCCTCCTGTCTCTGCCTCCCGAGTGCTGGGATGACAGGCGTGAGCCACCACGCCCAGCTAATTGCACCTTCTCTTATACCCTACCCTACCCGTTAACCCCACAGGTTCAGTTGCTTCTGCCCAAGTGTCAGAACTGAAAGGGAGCCAGGTAGGGCTGCACAGGCCTGTAATCCCAGCTACTCAGGAAACTTAGAGCAGAGCGAATGTTCTGCTGGTCTTTTGGCTCCAAGGAAACGAATTGGCCAAAAACCCTTATCATTTTTGGTATATGGCTACTTCTTTTCCTTGGTTGCTGGTACTGTTGTGGAATTCTCTGACCATCTTGAATCAGGCTAATGTCAATGTGATGCTGGTTGGGAAAGGGCAGTTCTGTCATCTGTGCTTTCATTGCATCTTGCCTGGAAGTTCATCTACTTGAATTTTATCACATGGCTCCTTTAGGCAAATAACAAACTCCTTTCAAGATTCACTTTCCTATAAGTTATAAACTATTCTCTTTAGGTAGTTTGTTCATGTACCTCTCCTTCCTCTTTTCTAGCTAAGTGGTAACTCACTAAAATGGATTGGGAATCCCTTGTCAGAAATTTAAAGTCTAAAACTAGATGAGAACTTTATGGTACCCTTATATGTAAATATTATTTAGACTTATAAATTGGTTTTAGGCACCAGATCACAGCAAATTACCATATCCTCTTAATTCTCTAAGTGAAGTCAGGCCTTTGGGCCTGCCACCTGCGTCTCTCCCTTGCCCCCCTCCCACCTTCCTGCGTCCTTAGTGGTTCCCATGGTTACTGCTGTTCTTCCTACCGGGGAGCCCTGGTTGGTGCAGTGCCATCTGTTGAGCACTGCTCTCAAGATGGACCACACAGATGGCCCTCCTCAAGGTGTTCCTCTCACTAACTACAGGCTTAGCCACGTAGTGCTGCTCCTGAAGCCACAGGGCTTAATAACCAGTCACCAGAGGGAACTGTATATAAGCTCTCTGCCAGTCCCCAGTGCAAGGTTCCCTAAGAAAGGTGAAGTGGCTGCACATTTGTATTTTACATTTTATGTAAAGCTGCAGGTGGACAATGCACTGTGAAAAGATTTAAGAGTTTAAGAGTACATTTCTATTGTCAAACATTTGTAAGCCTGATGAGGTAGAAGCCAAATGTATAGAGACATAATCGTCTCTCTTGAAATCTGGCATTTGACAGATACTCTAGAAGATGGCATCAATGCTGTTTTACATGCATCTTGCAAAATGAACCTTGAATCATCCCCGCTCTTTCCACTCTGCCAGTTCCACCCAGATTAAAGCCACTATCACCCTTTCTCTCCTGGGGACCTGTCTCCCCACCTGTCCTTGTACCCTTGCTCAGCCTCTCTCACATGTTCACACAGCAGTCCTGGAGCTATCTGTGATCCTTTCAAAAGCAAATCACCACCTGACCCTCCCCTGCTTGAACATCAGTGGCTTCTCATTGCATTTGGAATAAAACCCTGACTCCTGAGCTTGCACCAAGGCCGTGGGTGATCTGGTTTCAGCTGCCTCTCTAACCTGTCTGCTCAGCAACTGCTGGCCGGCTTACACCACCTCATTACTGGTCCCTTCTTATTCCTCAGGCAG
This sequence comes from Thryonomys swinderianus, assembly GCA_004025085.1. NCBI lineage: Eukaryota > Metazoa > Chordata > Mammalia > Rodentia > Thryonomyidae > Thryonomys > Thryonomys swinderianus. Next base: position 20,616 of record PVIC010023143.1, on the reverse strand, counting down.
CAGAAAGGTGGGGCCTCCTCACAGATACACCTCCTTTGTCTGCTCCCTGATCTCCTACTGCAAGTACCCTTTTGTTTTTTAAGAGACACACCAAGTTTGTGATTGTGTTTTTGTTTGGTTGTTTGTCTCCCCTGACTTTCAAGCCCATGAAGACCATCCCTACACCTGCCCCCTTTGCTCCTGTACAGGTGACCAGTCTGGCATTCAGTAGGTACTCAGCATGTATTTCTTTAACTAACTCTGTCGGAGTCCCAAAGAGGAACACAGTTTCAGGATATGGTGAAGAAAAGGAAAAATGACTTGTGAACAAAAAACATCATTTAAGCAAGGTAGTTGGAGAGGAGGTTACATGATATACTTGTAGAAGAAAGTAGATCAGGGTGTGTATACTGTAGCACATAGTTTACTTATGATAGTTTTGAAATCTACCCTGGAACGTTTATGCATCTCTCAGGCTTTTGATCTGGCCTTTATTTTTTTCAACTAGGGCATGTTTACTAAAGCCAATGGAAGGAGAAAAGAAACGTTTTTCCTATTCCTCACTTCCCCCACTGACCTTGAGTTCTAAAAAGCAAAGACCATGACCTTGCATGGATCCCATTATCACAGGGCTCTCGCTGGAGAGGATCGACAGTAGATGTATAAAAAAGTGCTCTGTCTTCATCAGAAAGTGGCTTTGTATTATTTGCATCCCTGTACTGTACAGTGCCCTTTCTTTTACTTATCTCTTTTCTAATTTTTTAAATCAAAATATTCACTTCAAAAATATTGTTGATTGACAGGAAGTATACTTGACTTAAGTGACTGAAGTGTTGGCCTGTTTCTGTGAATTTTGGGGTTTGGGAGGTCTCTTCCCCACATCTGAACCCTTCCCAATCCAACTGGGTGTTTACTTTATGTATAAAACAGCTCCCACCTGCCTGTGTTTAGTGATGAAGTGCTCAGGATTTCATTAAATCAGATTTCATTAAATCTGCACAGCTGAAACTTGCCTATTGGCTACAGTTATTATGCAATTCAACATTTCCCTTTTGTTACTGTCGATAATGTAAAATTCTCAGTTCTTATTTTTTTTCTTTCAGTGATAACTCTTCAAGTACTCTGAAATTTGTTCCACTGGTATTTTTTAATGAGAAAACTAAGTTATTTCTTAAAATTCAGATTATAGGCTTTTTGAAGGAACAAGAAAATGCAATAGCTGTGTAGTACCATCATCCAGACTGTCTAGAAAGAGCTAAACAGAGTTGAGATTACAAAGGCATCTTCATGGGCCTTAGAGTTCTTTCTTTACAAAGTTTTTACCCATCATCTAATAGAAATAGCAAACATAACAGGAGACATACAAGTGATGGTAAAGAATGGCATATTCCACTGATGGGTGATTTACAGGACTTAGTGGGGTGACTTAAACAAAAAGCTTTTCCTGCCCACCCTCCCTCATTTTTAATTTTCTAATGTTAGAGGAGCCTTGCGCCTTTACCTGAATTCACTGAGTGGTCTTACACTAGGGTATACCTATCAAGAGCAAGCGAACATGTCTGGGGTTTCATCAGCTATAGTGCCCTGAATACTGAATTATGGGCTTTGGCCTCTAAAGGTCACATAGTCACAGTGTGAATGAGGGAGTGAGTGAGCCCAACACTTCCTGGGATCCTGTTTTGAAAGACAGAGACTGAATATCATGCAGACCATGAACTCAAGGACCCAATATGGGGGGGGGGGGCTCCACTGGAAGGGAAATGATTTAAAGAGAAGACCAGAGTAGCTAAGGTCACATTTGACTGCGTCATTGTTTTGCCCATGATTAGCCTTAGAATCATTAAATTACAGGATCCTTGGATAACAAGGGGTAGTCAGAGAAGGCTTTATAGAAGAGGAGTGTTTACACATATATACTTAAAGCAAAATAGCACATAGCTGTACCCCCAGAAACATATGATATCATCAAGTGCACTAGAAGGGTACTTGGAAGGTCTCACCATCTAAAAAATAAACTACAAGCCTTGTGCCTTAACAATGTGTTGGTACAGAGGAAAAGTAAATTAGTCTGTGGGGAAGAAAGGTAGATAGAAAGGCTTTTAAGAAGTGATGTCTGCATAAGGTTCTGAAGAACAAGTAGAATTTCTCTCAAGCAAGAAATAAGAGGATTCATTAGAAGAAATGATGTATATAATGGCACTGAAGTAACAAACAGCATTTAAATTAAAGGAAAGCATTTTATGTGGCTAAAGGGTGCTATGTTAATCTACTGCTGTTGTAACAAACTATCAAATGCATATATAAGCCACAGGCTTATTATAGTTCTGGAGATCACCTGAAGTGAGTCTCAGTGGAATTATTAAAGCATTGGCAGACTGTGCTCCTTCTGGAAACTCCCTGGGGACCCTCTCTCCTTACCTTTCTAGCTGCTACAGGTGACCTGCATTGCTTGATCTGTGGCCCTTCTCTCTCTCCCTGCACAGCAAGCAGTAAAACATTGTTGTATTTTTTTCCTCTAACTCCCCGCCTGCCTCTTCCACATGCCAAGGACCTTGTGAGTACCTTGGACACAAATATTTAATCCAAGGTAGTCGCTTATACTAAAGTCAACTGATTAGCAACAGTAATTCCCTCTATCTAACTCTGTCTAAGAAGGCTGTGTCTTAGAACAGAACGTGTTCACAGGTTCCAAGAGGGTGGGACTTGGGCATCAGAGAGCTGTTATTCTGCCTAGGCCACGTGCAGTGCAAGAAAGTGAGGGTGATTAGTAAAGAGAAAAATTGTCATGATTCATCAGTTATCCACTGAAAAGATTATCCATCAAACAGGGCTTAGCACCTGATAATTTCTTTTTAAACTGTGAAGATTTTCTTTGGTATAATGGGTGCATTTGCATTCATCACTGCCGCATAACCAAGCACCCTAAACCTTGATGTCTCCAGACAATAATGGTGGACTCTGCAGGTTCTGTGATTCATTTAATCCGGGTCTTTCCCCTGGGGTCTTTCACACTGCTACATGCAGCTAGAGGATTGGTGAGGCAAAAAGATCCAGGTTGGACTTAGCTCATCCAGCATTTGGTGATAGGCATCAGTGGGGGTGTCTCATTTGTTCCCCAGTATGAATTCTCATCCTGTGCTAGTCTAGGACCTTTGATCCCATGGTGGCCTGGGAGCAGCTCTCCAACAATGTGGCCGTGGAACTGCAGGCCCTCTGGAGACCTGCTCTCCAGAACTCACATGGTACCTCCTTTACCACATGCTTCTGGGCCAGCATTTACAAGGTTTGCACAAGTTCAAGAGGGAGGGAATCCACTGCCTGAGTTAAGGGCAGTGACTGCAGTTGCCTCATTTCATGTAGCACTGTCAACAATGAGTTTTATTCTGAGGATGGGATTTTGAATTTGAGGTTGAGAAGTAAAGTGTTTCTAGATGACAACATTCAAACAGAGATGAGTGGTTCAAGCAGAATGTGGTGAAGATCACTGGCCACTGAAAAAGTATAGTCATTATGAAGCTCAGATGTGGGGTTCACCATCCTGTCGACACAGTACGAACACTGAGCTGGTGGTAGGTGGAGAAGAGAGGCCTGAAGTCTTCTATACAGGTGATAGTAGTAATGCTGGGGAAGGTACAAGATGACCCAGCTGGCAGTGTGACTCCCTACATCGTGAAGATCTTCATCACACATGTCTAAATCAGCATGTGGGCAGCGGAACTCGCCACTCCCAGAAAGGATACAGGCAGGGCCTTCAGGTCCATGTTAACTCAGAATCTACATCCAGAGTATTTGTTCAAGTATGAAAAGAAGTTCGAGTCAGTTTCGAATAAGATAACAGTGCTGCCTTAGATAACTGGTATTCGTGCTTCGAATATTTTCTTTTCTACCTTTCTTGTCTCCTCAGGTATGTATCGAAAGGCAAGAGGGTATCCACATAGATCAGTAAAATTTATGATGGTGAAATTTATTAACTTTTAAATGAATAGCATTTTTGCGCTCATTCTAGGTAAATAAAAATCAGAAAGCAGATAGTGATTATCCATATGGCCCTAAGAGCTCACTCAACCATAGCAGTACTAGATATGAATAAATTAGAGCCCATAACAAGTGGAGAAGGATCAAATTGCGTATTTTTATAATTAGTACCATAGTTTAATATTTATTTGTTTGCATGTAACAGATGAAAAATGATTTACAACAATACAAGTGCAGCATTAGTTTGTATCTGTGGCTATGAGTTCACATTCTTACAGTGCTTTTAGGATTACCACAAATAAATTTATATGCCAAATAAAAGACGTTTAATATTTGGAAGTCAAGAGATGTTTCCTGGAAATTTCATATCTGCAGCTGGTGATCTGGCTGTGAATATTTTATTCCACCCTGCCTTTTTTCTCCCTTATGTATGATCCTCTGTGCACAAGGTTCAGCCCCTTTGGCATTCAGTCAACAGACTGCCGGGGATTAGGAGACCCGAGGGTGTTATTCTCACCTTTGACATAGAAATTTGTTTTCAGCACCTCATGAAATGTGTCTAAAAACAGGTAATGATAGTCTTTGTAATCATACCTTAATATGAAACCTGAAGGGTTTCTTAAAGTGCCCTTCTGTAAAAGCTACAGAACTATACTGGCAGCACTTCAATGATTCCAGTTATTTGGAGGATTCTTTGAGGGCTGCTATCAAAGCAAGTTAGCAAAGCAACAAAAAAAATCCAATGTTATAGTTGCAAATCAACAAAAAAAATCTGTATGTTTTAGTGTCCTATCTCAATTTTGACTAAATCCAAACATTCTCTATGTTTGTCAAAAAAAAAAATCAAATTTACCACCAAAAGACATCCCATCACTTTAGACATTCAAGATAATAAAGGTTAGTTTTCAAAGTTATGAGACTCCAAGTGGAACTTATTTTACTGATTCTGGTTACCCCATGGTAACATTACCAGAAACTTGTTAAAGAGCATTAGAAGTGTTGCCACTTTAATTCTGTAACATGAAACAATCCCATAAAAATATTTTAACAAACCTTTCCAAGTCTATTATCTCTTGGTTTCCTATGATCTCCTTGCATCTCTCACCCCTCCCAAAACTTTTTCTGCCTTCCTTCCTTAAGTATTTCTGTTTATTGACTTTCAGTAAGTTATCCTAGAGTTAGTCCTTCTAAAATTTGTGTTTCCTAGACTGCTTTGTCATAGTTAAGTTTGCAGCTAATTCTGACTTCTTGTTGGACTCAGTTTTACTGTCATCTGAAGACATCCATCTTCATATCATATTTATATATATACAAATTTTTTTGAGACAGAGTCTCACTTTGTGGTTCAAGCTGGCCCTTGAGCTCCCTATGTAGCCCAGGCAAGCCTTGAACTTACAGCAATGCTCCTGCCTCTGCCTCCTAGGTACTGGGATTACAGGTGTGAGCTACCACACCCTACACTGTGGTATATGGTACTGATTGCTGGTGGGCATGAGTCACCACACCCAGCATTGTTGTATGTGGTTAGCGGGGATCAAACCAGGGACCTTGCACTTGCTTGGCAGGTGCTGGAACCACTGAGCTGAATCTCCGGCCCAGTATTATATTTTTTTAAGTCACTGGTGTGTCAAGTGTACCACACTAGGAATGTAAAATATTGTTTTAGTTTAGTTTCACAATAACCTTATCTTACAAAATAGCTGATTATAATTTCTACTTACCAGATGAAAAGGCCAAAGCCCAGAAAATACCAAACAGGTTCAAAGTCATATGACTAGAAAGTAGGGTAAATGGAGTTCAAATTCACATCTACGTAAGACAGGTACCCTGATATTTGAGCTTTGGTAGTTCTTGCTTGTTGGCTGTGTCCTGTACACTGAAGTATGTTTAGCAGCACCATTTTTGGCCTCTACCCTTTAGAAACCACTAGCATTTTAATTAAATCTTCTGAATGTGACAATCAAAAATGTCCCCAGACCTTGTACAGGTTTCCTGGAGAGCTTCATGGAACATTGTTCTAATGCCAAATCCATGCTTTTGCCACATTATATTATTAGATAAGAAACTAATAAAACCATGGAATTTTAAAGGCAAAATCAGAAGGAGTACAGTTTTGAGTCATTTAGTTGGCTGTTCATCAGCATTAGAGTTTTTTAAAAACTCTCCCCATCCAAGATGTTCAGAATAAGCATTGCCAGGTGGGACACAGGTATTTATCTATTTTAAGCCTCCTTGCTGTGTAGAAACCACAGATCAAATCCTAACCTAACCACACATCTGTTTCCTGAATCACTGCACTGCATTCCTGCCAAATTGCTCTCCAGCCTTGGGTTTAACACCTCCTGTGATGGTGTTACAGTCGACACTTCTGTGCCCTTCATTTCCTGAAACGCTTCCATCTTCAGATCTTCCTAACTGTGAAAAGTGTTCGTCTCAGTATCTTCCTTAAGTCGCTCCATGTATAACCTTATCATCCAAATCATCATTCTTCTCAAATCAGTTGAATTCAATACTTAACTGAGCCCTGATCATAATCAGGCTCTCTGCTGAACAGTTCCTTTACCCTGGCCAGTAAAATCATTATCAACTCTTTAAAAATTGCCCTCTGACCAGTTATCTCAGTTTAATAATAGATTTCCTTACAGGGACAATTACAACCCATTAAAATTTTAAAGTCTTGCAGAATTGGTCTCCCATCCAGCCACGGTCCATAGCAGGCTGCTCCTGAACGTGAGCAGAGCTCTGTCCCCAGAGACCCACCCCGGAACCTGTGCTCTTCCTCTGCTCCGTGATCCCTCCTCACTCAGCAGCCTCTGAGTGGCTTTGGGAAGATTCCAAAGTGGCTCCCCTTCCTGGTAAAATAATTCTGATTTACCATCTACTTCAGCACTTGCTTAAGGAAAGGTAACTTTTTGCATCTTGCTTTAAAGTGCGCCCTCTTGAAAATGTCTCTTTATTAATTTGATTAGTAAAGTAAATGAATAAGTGAAAGGTATTTGGTTCACGCATCAGAATTCAGATTTGGAATTTACTCTTCTTTAAAGTCAGTCTTTCAGCCTAAGCTTCTGATCCTTCACTAAGTCACCATAATACCTTTGAACTTAAAGAAAACTGCTTCTCAACAATAGACACTGGGTACCGGAAGGCTGGATGGCAGTATTGCCAAGGCAGCTCACGTCCCAGGGTCGAAGCTTGCCTGGCAAGTGACTAGTCTCAAGAGCTGACCAAGATGAGTAGCTCGGGAGCTGCAAATGTGTGGCAGCTGTCCTGGCAGGGCCTGGAGGGATGGATCTGCAGTAGGCATGTTTAGAGAAAACCAAGGAGAAAATAACATGTTAACTGGAATACACCATGTGAGGTCAAAATAACAGTCTGCTGTTTTTGTTCTCGTGTGAGATATAAAAAGAAAATTTCAGTTTCAATTAGGCTTTGTACAAAATTCCAAACTTCTTGCCTATGCTTTGGTATTTCTAAGGAAGGGGTTGGGCAAAGGCAGAACTATTCTGGACCCCACGGACTGCTCTGGAAAGCCTCCGTGTCCACTTCTTTTGCAGAGTTTTATAAATGGATGCTGACATGGACTACGAAAGACCCAACGTTGAAACCATCAAGTGCGTGGTTGTGGGTGACAATGCCGTAGGGAAGACACGCCTTATCTGTGCCCGAGCCTGCAACACCACGCTGACCCAGTACCAGCTGCTGGCCACCCATGTGCCAACCGTGTGGGCAATTGACCAGTACCGTGTCTGCCAGGAGGTAAGGTACACAGAACATTGTGGAGACAGGAAGGAGGCCAGGGGGACGGGGAGCCAGCGGAGTGGGGAGAGGAAGACAAAGTAAAAATAATCAAGATTCACTGTGTTTCTATACCAATTCCCCATGATGAATGTATTTGTTATATATCACAAAGTCTAATTTAAAAAGAGAGAAAGGAAGGAGGGGGTGAGTAAATTGCATATTCATAATAAACGAACTTTTTTAGTGCCACAGAGAAAGAAGAAGAGTACAATTTGGAAGTGTGGTTGTGGTATCCTGAATAAGGGTTTGTGTCAGGTGATTCCAGGAAGTGAACTAGGATGTGGCCTAAGTCCCACTGGGTGGAATAAAGAAAGTCAGTGCGGGCGGGTTGTGGGGCACTAAGGGGTGTGGACTCGGACCTCTTCTCTTGGGGAGCCTCCAGTTAAGCATGTGCGTGACGCTCTCTCTCTCCTGCAGGTCTTGGAACGCTCCCGAGACGTTGTTGATGAAGTGAGCATTTCACTCAGGCTTTGGGATACTTTTGGCGATCACCACAAAGACAGGCGCTTTGCATATGGCAGGTAAACCGAGACTAATGCCAAGCAGTTGAGCTGGAGCACAGTTTCCTTTTCAGAACTAGCAGTTGGCTCACAAATCAGCAGAAACCGCAATGTAGCCTTGAGATATGTTGTGTTCTGCACTGTTTCTAAGAAGAAAAAAAGAAGAAGCAGAAGAAGGGTATTGTTTCCTGATGTCAAGAAAAACAGTTTGTCTGGACGCCAAGGAAGTCCCTGTTTAAAACCGGTACTGGTGAAGCTGGGAAGTTTGGTAGCTGAGGATTCTGTCTTGCCCTACAGCCTTGGGGTGCTCCAGTTGCTGTTTTCCTGAGAGATACCTCATTTACCTTTCTTTAGGATGTTTGCAGTTATGTTAGCACTTGGCCACTCCACTCCAGAAGGTCTCTGGCCTTTTCCAGACCATATTAACAGAGTTTGCTGTTATTTGCCTCAGGCTTTGTGTTATCTGAAAAGCCTCTTATTTTTATTTGAAGGTCACTTCTAAAAAGAAAAATATCTTGGAAGTCCTTCACAAAGCTTGTCTCCAAAGTGAACTGAAACACTAAGGTCTATTTTTCATTTAAAAAGAGAAGGAAAAAATTAATCTAGGACACAAACATGGAGAGGAACATGGTCAAAGTGCCTTAAAATACGTAGCAACTTCTTGTCACTATAACTTAAAAGTCTCTCAGTCAATGGGTCATAGCTATTCAAATCCAGACATAATGAAGATTATTATCCCCAGTTATAAATGGAAACATTGCATTTAAGTGCATAGAATGTAAGCATTGTGTGTTATATAATTATCCAAGTTATCCAAGGTTGGACTGGATACTCCCACTATGTAAGGTATTCCTTGCCACTGAGATAAGCATTTTGGAAAGTTCCTCTATTTCTTTAAGTGGTAGCACCCTGCACAAACTTTGAATTCTATTTATCACAGTGGTCTAAAATGCTAAAAAGACTGCTGAAAGCATTTGCCCTGCTCCTGGGAAATAGTTCAGAACCAAAGAAAAAGAATTGTGAGTGAGGCCAGTTTCTCCAAGGGTATGCATAACAGCACGTGGAGGTTTATGACTTAATGTGTCCTCTGTAATCAAGACTTAACACGCTTCAAACCCAGCATTGTGGATACTTTTCTTTTCCTAGAATGCCCTGGGCATTGTTTTCCTTTCTTTCTTTTCATGACATTCTTGTCTGTATGTTAGCTGCCAGTTCATTTTCATTTTATGTCCAGTTCTACACACAGTGGTACACACCCGTATCCCCAGCACTCTTAGAGCCTAAGGCAGGTAGACTGCAAGTTCCAGCTCAGTCTGAGCAACACAGCAATTTGGCAAGACTGTCTCAAAATTTAAAACTTAAAAAAGAGGCTGAAGATACAGCTCATTGTAGAAACCCAAGATTCAATACCCCCAGTACCATGCATAATAATAATGATGATGATGTTGATGATGAACCTGCTTGTAAGTACTGTGCAATAAGACTTGTAATATATGTGTTTTTAAGGAAAACTGATTTTAAAATATCTTTAAGTAATGTAAAAATAGATGCAATCAATGTCAAAAGATCTTTTGTAACCCCGCTTTTGAAAAGGTGCCCTGTTGAGATAAGCCTGCAGATAAGCTTACTGAGGTATTTCAATTTAGAGTATTACAACATTTCAGTGGTTTGGTGCCACTTAAACTTTATGTATTAGAAAAGCAAACTCTGATGTGACCACAATGCAAAACTTGGGTCATGATGACAGAAGTGCTGCCTCCCTACTGTGGGACTCATGCCTAGGGTTGGCTGAATGGCACGATGGCCCTAAGGCTCAATACTAAGCCTCGCCAGCTCCTAGACATGGCTACTGTCATTTTACAGCATTTCACGCCTGCATTTGTTCACTCCCAATGAAAACAAGCTGCTTTTTCCTGTGACTCCCTCAGTTCAAAGTGCATTGTCTGCTCCCTTTTCTGGAGTGTTTGGCTCCATCAGTGATAATTTGTTCCCCCTTTGGTGGAAACAGGAAGTTCTTCCCAAGCCAAGTCTGATTCTGAACACAAGCACAGCCCTGAGGAGCTTCCGGGAACACTTGCATTTTAGGGCGACATTCTTGGGGCCTTCCTTAGAGTACGTGTTTGTGCCTTGTATTTCCTCTGTTCTTTCCAGTTTTGCAGCTCCTAGGTGTCCTGCTTCAGGCCTCACTGCTAATAAAGAGCAAAAGCCAAAGTGACTCTGTCTTAGAGTCTATGTCTTCCTATAAATGTTACTTAAGTAATACCAGATTGAAGTGACACCAAAAGATTACACTTCATGGAAAAACTTGGTAACAGAAGGAATTGCTTTTATGTAGCACAGAGCTTTGACTAGTTCTTTTCATTGCTCTGAGACAGTTGCTTCGTGTCTTAATTTCTACTTTTAGCTTTATATCATCTGTGAAAAATCATAATTATAGTTTTTCAGTCAGCTTTGTTTGCAAACCTGTTTTTTGACTAATGTTTATTTGACTGTACTGGTATGAATTATAACCCAGTGGGATGTGCAACAGAAATAAATTTTGAGGCCTGTGGAATATTTTCCAAGGTATTTAGAACCTTTTTTAAATGATTAATTAGATTCTTATGATCCAGTGAGGGAAATTACATTCATACCAAGATGCTTCAGACCTCGTCATCAGTTTCCTCAGCTACTTAGCAGAAAGAACTTCACAGATTGTCCCTGTTGAGCATGCACAAATTCGAGTCTTCGGCATGGACTTATGGATCTAGGCCATGAGAGTGGTAGGCAGTCCGCCAAATTGAATATGCAATTTCCCTTGTCTGTCACTAACCAGAACATCATCACTCTCTTTTTAACTTGAAAACAACTATCCAACCCATTTTTTAGTCATCTAGAATGTTAGTTTCACTTTATCAAAGGCCTACTGTGTGCCAGCCAACATATCAGAAGTTTTGCCAATGTTAGTTTAATCCATTCAGGAATACGAGAGGCCAACATGCTCTCCCCATCGGGAGAGTCGGGAGCTCAGTCCTTTGTCTGCTTAAACTCACCCAACGGTTACCCAGCCACAGGTTCACATGCAGCTTTCCTCACCCCTGGCTTCCCTTCTTTCCACTGTCCCTAGTCACCTCCCCACCATTTTCAGTAGAGTGTGACTGAAAACTACTCCCACCAATAAGCTGGCTGTGTTTGCGGTTCAGCAGTTGTGCAGAGACAAAGAACTAGACAAGAGAAGCTGCTCTGCTGGCCCTTTCCTTCCGGAAGGGAAGCCGCCCATCAGCTGAGAGGATGCACTGGTGGGAGAGCCCTTCTGTGGGAAGGACATGAAGGGAAAGCAGCATTAGCGGTCTATTGTTCACACGCCTAGCACCGATCAGGCCTTCTCTTCTCCTCAGAGCACGACCCCCCACTCTCTGTGGCCTTTCCTCTCACTACTTTCCTTCCACTTTTGGATGAAATTTTTTGAGGCTCTTTTCTGAGTCTTTTGAAATGCCAAGAGGAAAACTGTACATAGTAACCATTACAGTGATCAGATGTTTTCTGTTGGCAACGAAAGAGCCTCTTGTTCAAGAGGTATCATTCTACTGACTGGAGTTTCCCCTGGAATGCTGTAAGAATGAGAGGTTTTTGTTTGGTTCTGGGAACCTCCATGAAAGGAAAGTGTGAGGATGGGCTCCGCCTCCAACAGACCATCTGGGCCCCTCAGCACCTCTTGTAGGTAGCCATGTGTAAATAATTGCATTCTCTTGCCTTGGTGAACCTCCTTCCCTTATCTCTTCAGGGTCAGATAACCACCAAACACTTAATAAATCCAATAGTGCTGATGGTGGTGATAACAACAGCTCAGCTTAATCAAAGCGCCCAAGAGCTAGGCCTGTGTTAGGCCTTCCATATGTCGTGCCCAGCATCCTTCCCATGATGACCCTCCAAGTAGGCTCATTTCACAATGGAGGAAACAGACACTAAAAACTACTGAGGTCAGACAGCTGGGACAGAAGAGAACAGAGCTTCCTCTCAGGTCATCTGTCTCCAAAGCCTGTGTGCACTCACTGAACCATGCTTGCTTGCTGCTGCTGACTGATGGCAGAGCTGCATGACGTTTCTTCCTGGTGCAGTCTGAGTCTTGCACTGTCCTATGTGGACACTGAAACATTCGTCATCTTTCTTCCAAACCTGACACTCTGACATAACTTCTCTTACTTTCTTTCATTCACAACAAATAACACAATTCCTTGCCTTTATTCAGAAAGAGCTAAACATGAGTCCCTTCACTTTCAGGAACAATAATACATCCAAACAAACTTTTTAAGAGTGAACTGGAACCTTGAGTAATTTATTTGGCACATTTCCCCCAGAATGTTTAACTAAATGGCTCAGAACCATTATATTTGACCTTCTCCCCAACAGTTTCTGGGCATATTTTCAGCTCCATTGGAATGCATTTATTGAATAGGCTGTTCGTACACACTGATTCTTTCTCAAATGTTGATAGTTCCTATGAGAAGTAGAGTATGTATTTTAAATGATAACATTAATCAGAACTGTGGTTTCTATGTTTCTGTTTAGATAAGATGGGTTTAGTTTCATGTTGAAGGCCTGTGCAATCAGATACAGTGTGAATACACCCTGTTTTATGTGGTCAGTTAAGGCCCTTGTAAAAAATTCAGAGACTGTAGGTGACTGTGCCTTTGCCTGCGCTTGTGGTTAATGACAAGGAGGAGTAGTTCAATCCCCAGACCGCCAAAAAAAAAAAAAAAAAAGGAATCAATGACAAGGAGGAGCAGATACAATGAATCTATCTAGATAGGCCTTCACTTAGCTCTTAAAATGCTGGGCAAGAAGTAAATTCGAAATGATTTCCAGATGAACAACAGCCTGTTGTGCCCCGAAATACATCAAGGGGAGGTGAACCAAGGTCGGTGCTAGTCAAGGCCAGTGGGTCTCATGTTGGCCTTGAAATGTAATAGTGGAGGCAGGTTTAGTACTCGGGATTCTTAATCATTGAAAGTGGCAGCCAGGAGCCACATCTGTAGTCCTTTTTTAATTTTTCTTTTAGAGACAGGTTCTTGCTAAGGCTCTAACATGCCTTCCTCCTGACTTGACCTCCCAGTCCCAGTTCAGGCGGTGGGCTTTATACAAGAAGACCAGAAAAGCAAAGAAAAGTCGCTCAGGTTATAAAGAAAAACTATAAACCCTTTAGAAGAGACAGAAATAGTGGTTCCCTAGAAGATCATACTGTAGTTGTTATTTCTCATATCTGAGTACACCTGAGCGCTGTAGTCCATCTGAGATCTGAGTTCCGGGGAGAAGTCAGGCAGCTGGTTTTAACCTCTACCTGGTGGGGGCGCCAGCCAGTCCTCAGGCACACTGGTGACTACTGACTGCCTGAGAATCAGAGCCACAGGCCCCGAAGCTGAGCAGGAGAGAAGTGAGTGAAAGCCGGCAAGCAAATGGAGAACAGACTGTGTTTCCATGTTTATAGAATCCTGGGAAGGCCCAGGCTCTGTGGTGACAGAGAGTAGATCACTGGCTGCCCAGAGCAGGCTCAGGAGAAGAACTGTGGATTACTAAGGCACCCAAGGAGACTTTGGGGGGTGATGGAAATGTTTATCTGATTTGGGGTGATGGCTCCAGGGAAACCACATGTGCCAAAATTAATTGAATTTAAAACAGTAAATATGCAGAATTTAATGTACATCAGTTATATCCAGATAAAAAAATTTTAATATCAGAAGTATCTTTATGACTAGTGTAATCTGTGAAATACGAGAACAAGTTTGTATGGTGTATTACATATGTTTTAATTGTCTGTGGAACTTTAATTCTCATTGAAAACATATATTACTGATGTGAGTGGAGGGGAAAATTGAAACAGATTCTTAGTCGTTGAAAATGGAGGCCCGGAGCTGTAGCTCAGTGACACAGCAATTACCAAGCAAATGTGAGGCCCAAAATTCCACCCCAGGCACCAGGTGGGAGAAAATCACACCACATCCCTTCTCCCAGAGATGGAGCCTCAGCTCAGTGGGTCATAGTCTGGTCACTCGGCCTGTTTCTCTGGCTTTGATTGTGTGTGTGTCTTTCTCTAAGAAGAGTGGTTTCACTAGGAACCCTGTGATACCCAAAGAGAGAATACCGAGTTCTGTGAAAGTTTTCCATTTCTTTATCAAGCAGTGACCAGTTTGTCTTTCCTAGAGGGTTTGTTCTGGAACTAAAGAATGTCGTGGTAACCTCTGGAGTGTGCTAATGGCCTTCTTTTTGTGTGCAGCCACCCCGGCTGGGACTAGGGTCAGAGGTGAATGACGACGCTTGAGGTAGTAGTGACACTGTGCATGAGACTCTAATCCTGCTTAGCACTTTGAGTTGGGTCCCAGTTTCTCTTGCTCCAGACACAACAAAAATAACACAGTTGTATCCTCTGAAGAAGCCTCTAGGTCCACAAACATTAATTTGTCCACCTCAAAATCATCACACTCTCCACCTATTTTTGAGCCAGCTAACTAATGAGAACAAGCATCCTGTACTCCCGGAAGTCCTCTCAGTACTCTTCTTACTCTCCCTGACACCTTCAGAACACAGAAGTCTGTTGTTCAAGCTTCCATGGAAGACCTTGGCAAACCTTACAGTGCATTAAAATTGCCTTCTTCATCTCCTTCCCCTTCCTTTATTCTGTTTTTTCTTACTATCTTCGGGACAGGGAATTTATCTTCCTATTTTGTATCCCCAGACCCTGTACCAGGTATATGGTAGGAGGTTTAAAAATATTAATTGAATGAATCTGTTACTCAGTCTTTTGGATAGAGCAAGATTTTCTAAGGCTTTGACAAAGAAATAGTCTTGTACTCCAAGTTATTTCACTAGAGTGAACATTACAGGTACATTTGTATAATTGAACATTATAGGTACATTTGTGCTAACCTACAGGTGAAGATGGTAAACCCCAATGCCCAGCTCCTCTTGAAGGAACTAACAAGTGGGAAAATGAGCCTTGAGGCCAGCAGAAAAAAAGAGGCAGATACACTCAGACATTCCTCAAAACCTCCTTCTTCCTCTGAGTTTTTGAATTTGTAATTTTTTGGTAATGCCTTGTCTGAATGAGTATTCTTAAACAGAGAATCATTTGTACGGATAACAATACTTTTCTGACTGTAGCTTGTTTCTTCCTCGGATTGCTTTCCCAAAACCTTTCTAAAAATCTCTTTTTATGTGGAAGAGCACATGCCCAACATGTGATATGTGATGTATGAATCCCCTCCTTATATGCACGATATATATACATGTAAGGATGATTTATGAATACCTAGATTCAATCCCCAGAACTCAAAAACATTTTAAAAGAATAATATATAATATATATGTATATCTATTTTACCGTACTTGCCCCAGAAAACAACTGAAGCTTACCCATTATATGCTTACCCCAACCGACTAAAATAGATTAGACTAAATGTATCCAGATAATCAATAAATTAAATCTGCAGAGGGAATGTATGGGCTGACGTCCTGAGCCGGTCACCGACAGAGGACGCAGGTCTGTGTGTACCGTGGTCTGTGCCTCCTCAGCTGCTTCCCACACTGTGCTTCCTGCTCGGAGGTGGAACATTACGTACTGCAGCAGAGGTGAGATCCCGGGCCAGCCCAGCCCTGTCCCCGGGGCGGCACCGCCCTGGGAAAGCAGGAGCGGCCAGTGAGATAGCAGCAGGGCTCGGGGTTGGCTGGGGCGCGCTTAGGTTCCCAGAGCCGCGCGGGTTCCAGCTGCCGGCAGGACACTGGTCACGTGCTACGAAGAGAGTCCCATGGGGCTCAGCCAGGAGCACTGGGGCATCCAAGAGAGGCCACAAGAATGAATAAGAAGGAATGTGTTCATTAATGCCTTTTGTTTCCCTTCCTTTTACTTTTTTTCCCAAATAATTAACTGCAAATTTGACAAATTAGGTCACATTTAACTAAGTATATTGAATTTTCCCTCTGAGGAAAGACAAAAAAAGTAGACACAGTGACAGATGCCTATAATACCACCTATTTGGGAGGTGAAAACAAGAGGATCCTAAGTTCTAGGTCAGCCTAGGGCACTTAGCAAGATCTGTTTCAACATAACCAAGGGAAAAAAGAAAGAAAAAGAGGATGGGATGTGTCTCAGTGATAGAGCACTTGCCTATGGCACACAGGGCCCTGGGTTTTTCCCTAGCACTGAAGGGGAGACAGAAACAGAGATGAAGGAGGAAGAAGAAAAGGAGGAAGAGAGAGAAGTGGAGGGGAGGGGAGGGGAAAGGAGGAGACAAGAATGACCATCAGTTTCTGATGCTTCTCTACTGGAACTTTCTCCTGAAGAAATACATTCCAGCTCACCTGTTTTTCCTTTTTAAATTAGATGGTAACAGGATAGGCCCTGTTGAGTAACTCTACAGTTTCTGGAAGATAATTCTATCACCTGTATTTCAACAGTCTCACATCAGTAAAGGCCATAGCTGATGAGAGCTAAATGGAAAGGTTTGACCAGGCGTGGTGGGTGGCACACAGCTATAAACTCAACATTCAGGAGGCTGAGGCAGGAGGATACAGTGAGTTTGAGGCCAATTTGGGCTACATAGTGAGTTATGGAATACATAATGAGATCCAAAAAATAAGTAAACAGTAAAGAGAGTAAAATAAGTAAGAGAACAAAAAGAAAAAGGAAAAGCCCTCTGGATTAGACTATTCTGCCACTTGTATTAACTGCAGTACAGATACTTTCTTGTGGATTTTGAACTTTCTGTCATATTTGTCTGACAATACTTGGTACTTTATAGAACACTTTCTAAGGTGTTTCCTTAGTCAGTCTCAACAACAATCTTGCCAGTGACTTTAATGTTGGTCATTCATTATTAGGTTTCTAAAATGATTCCACCACTCACTCCTCCCCAGGAACACTTCTGTCTCCAGCCAAAGGCTACAGTCAGAAAGACAGAGTTCTGAGTTGCAGAAAGCTAAAGCAAACTAGTGAAATCTTTTTTAAATTTATGATCTTGGAAATTTTTAATGACTTCTGTTTGTTTGAAGTGTGTTCACAGCAAGACGGTCTGAGGAAGAGAAGGCTTCCATAAGTCTTATCACTAATGAATCAATCCTAAAAGTAGCCTGCCTATTTCTTTATATCTCCTGTGCCTCTGGAAGAATCTAATTCCTGGGAGAAACCATGGATCCTTTGTTATTCTTGGGTTATGAAATTATCCAATTAGTTGAAGTAAAGGGGATTTTAGATAAATTCAAATAATTTGTAACACACACACACATTACACAACCTTTGCTGATGACCAGAGCCATTGCACAGAATTCTATCAGCAGTTATACTCTCACACACAGTATCCTGCCTTTCGTTCTGTCTTTATTCTTCCTTCAAACTCCAGCTCACCCTGACTTCTTTTCAGCCTCCATTTATTCTTTTAGACCTTGAGTCCACACACATATTTACATCCACAGCTCTTGCCCTGCAATATCTATGAAGATCTTTATATTATTATTATTTAATGAGCAAGAACTGAGGGCCTCTTTTGAAACAGACCTTGTGTTTTATGAACATAAGGAGAGAAATCAATAGAAATAGGTCACGGTTTCCAAAAAATGGATATCTAATATCATGAAGAAGACAGCAACGCAAACTGTTACATTTAATATTTTAAATGCTGAACTAAAAGGTGTCCATTCTAGGAGCAAGGAGGAGGAAATGAGTTCCCTGCCTGGAAGTCTCAGGTCTTCCTTGCCTTTTGCTCGTGTCCTGGGTCCCATTCTTCAGGAAGCCCTGCTGGCTTGGACTAGCGTCTGTATACAGAAGTCATCACTTACCTCCTGTCCTCAACTCTCTTAGGATACTGCCTCTGCACTGATCTCTGGCTTCTTCTGCCTTTCCTTCCTGACCATGGCCATCCCCCTTCCTGGTTTAATCAGTTTGCATCATAATGGTGGCCTTGTCTTCTTCAAACATAAGTGATGTCATGTCTTCTACTCAGAAACTTCCCAAGGTGCCGGCTCAGTCTGGGTAAAATCTACACATCCCCGTGAGAACCTCCTAGTTCAGCCCAACATTATCTCTCTGTGAGCATCTACTGTTTTCCTTCTCATTAGTCAGCTTCAGAGTATTTCCTGAGGGAAAAATCTCAGGCATGCTCCTTCCTCAGGGCTTTTGCACTGGCTGTTTCCTCCTCTGTAGTGTAACTTCCTCAGAAAAAGCCACGTTAGTTCCCTTTCTTCTTCCTCTCAAGGAGGCTCTCCCTTGCTATCTCATTTCCAACAGCAGCTTCCACTCCCTAATTTTTTCTGTGCCTTATTTCTGCCACTTAGTGCTACCTAGTGTACTGCCTATTTTATATATTTCTCTGGTTTGTTAGACCTGCCCTTCCCTGGAATATAGGCACAAGGTGGACAAGCACGACAAGGACAGTGGTGGGTGTCTTTTACCCATGTTTTCTCCCAAATGTCTACCAAAGCGTCTTGTGTGCAGTCCATTGTCAGTTACTATTTCTGGAAGAAATGATTAGGGAAGTGGACAAGTCCTGGTAACTCTACCAATTCAAAGAAGATTACTGAGCAGCCTCAGAGAGAAGTCTCCTCTGTGAGAGGATGATCTTGGTGGTTGACAGTTTCAACTTAAAAGAGTCAATGGGGTTAATCCCAGAGGCCTCCCATCTGTTAGCTGGAAAGGAGATTTCTCCTCTCTGTAATCTTACCCTCCAGAGAAAACACTGCACATAGAGGAGGGAAGTTCAGGAAAAGCCAAAGAGAGATGAGAACAAAAAGTAGGGTTGGGAAGGAATTTGCAACTATAATTTCACTCCCCGCTGTTAATCAAGCCTCCTTTTTGTCAGTATGTCTTGTGTTCATGGCTAGGAGCTCAATGAGATTATCCTATGTCTTCAATAAATTGGCTGTGCTTTACCTGATTTCACATACTTCCCACTTCCAGTGGTTATGTGAGACGTAAGAACACTAAGGGAGCATAGTTTGCCAAGTAAGGGAAATGGGATTACAAATGAGAAACTGTCTGCTGCCATTGGACAATAACGCACGACTCTCTCTGGTAGGACCATGAGCCCTGTGGGATTTGTGCCATGATGGTAGGACCAACCAGTTTAAGCCTGTCAAGTACTGTGTGTCTTTGAAAGTGGCAGCATTGATGTAACATTGCCTCAGCTTATCTGCCTTCCAAAATGTGTGTTGCTTGGTCCCTTTTACAGCGGGTGGGGGAAGACTGGTTTAAAATGTTGCTTCCTACTAAAAAATGAGGTTTCAAGCGTGGAAGAAACAGTTGCGCATGCTAACCACTCCCAAATCTGGATATATTTCAGGGTGTTTTGACAGTTTTCCCCACATAACATCTGTACTTAAGAAGCCTCACTGCTATTGGTAAAGTATTGACTTGATTTCTCTGCTCACATCAGGGCACTGCATGGTTCAGCCCTGCTCTTCTCAGAGCCCCGCCCAGCGCTGCCCTGCAGGCCGTCCCATCCTCCATGAGTGTGAGCTCACACAGCCATCCATCTCCGAGCGGTTCTGTGCCCCGTCACTGACAACTCCCTTTGCATCTCATACACACTGGCTGCTCCCCTACTAAAACTCTCCAAGCCACGCGTTACACATTTCCTTCCTCCGCCATGCTCCCAGCTGTTCTGTGCTGTTTTGATGTGTCTGTTTGCATAGCACTGTCAGATTCTGTGCATGAAAGGTGTGTTGTCGACGTGAATGATTTTTAAAATGTTTCTTTAAAGAACCTCCCTCAGTGATCAGCGGGAAAATGGAAACTCAAAAACACCAGTGGTGGAAGTGAAGAACTTCCCCCTGTATTTGTCAGAGGGGAACTTACACCTTGGCAAGGGAAAGAAGCCCTTTAAAATGTGATTGATATACAAGATATGGGACTCTCTCCTAAAACAGTCCAAGTAGGCAATGGTGATAAGATGGATCTTACCACAGAATGAAAGGCTTGAAAGGACAGATATACATTAAAAAGTAGGTAGTTCCATGCAGAACTTGGGTAAATGTAATTGTCAGCTTTTGCTTGGTCACCAAATCTTACGCAACAGGAGACCCACCCAGAATTGAGCGCAGAGGAAAATGGCGTCGGGCTCTACTCACTGCTCTCTGGAACACTGAGTGGAATCTACCAGCCCTTTCATTGTCATCAGATCGTCAGATTTGCCTGCTCACTCTTAGATAAAAGATGATTTAGGATTGTTTTTTGTGGGTTTTTTCCCCCATAACCAGATAAGAAAACCTCAAGGCCTCCACTGGACAACAGTGACAAAGTAGAAGGGAAGACAAAATAAAAGGAGAGTGAGAACAAGGGAGAGAGAGAGAGGAGAGGGAAGGAAGGGAGGGAGGGAGGGAGGGAGGGAGGGAGGGAGGGAGG
>PVIC010023142.1:0-27095 GCA_004025085.1 Thryonomys swinderianus | reverse complement strand
TAGAAGGATAATCACCTAATAAAATTTGTGGGGCAAGGTAATGCCCACCTGTAATCCCAGCACTAGGGAGGCTGAGGCAGGAAGATTGCCATGAGTTTGAAGTCAACCTGGACTACATAGTGAGCTCAAAGTCAGCCTGAACTACATAGCAAGGCCCCCAGCTCAAGAAAAAAACAAACAAAGGTTGTTTATCTGAAAGTTTAAAAGCTGTGAAGTTGGTGTTTAAATGTGTAGCATACTCAATATGCATTGACTATGGCAAACATAAACTGAGTTTGCTAAGGGAAAGAAAAATTGAAAATAAGCAAACATTTTAGGTGTGGAATACAATTTTACATAAGCAACTTTCAAAACTGACATCAGTTTAAGTAACAAGGGTGGATGTATAGAAGCACCTTTTTCATTTTATAAATTCTGATGTACTGGTTAAATTACTGTGCATTATCAGAGTTAAAAATAATCTCACATCTTTCTCATTAGTGTAACTTCATGATGTTTTGATGTGTTGATAATGTGGTTTAATATATGCATTTATTTCAGTTCCTTAAAGGAAATATTTTACTAATGATGGAAGAACTACTCTCAAGGATGAAATACTCTTGATTGAAAGGATTTGTGTAATAATTTATATCTATGAAATAGTGTGGATATTTTTGTCATTCTTATTTGCCCCAGTGTAAAAATCAACACATATTTATTAGGTGGTTTTGTTTTAACCAACCTTATCTTCATTTGTAATCCTTAATCAGGATTATAAAGATGCGATATTTTCAGTACCAGTTTCTGTGGTTCTGTTTGCGTTTTTGTTGTTGTTGTTGTTGTTGTTTTTGAGACAGGGTCTCACTTTTTTTATAGTTCAGGCTGGCCCTGAGCTCACTGTGTAGCCCAGGCAAGCCTCAAACTCAGCAATCCTCCTGTCTCTGCCTCCCGAGTGCTGGGATTACAGGCATGAACCACCACGCCCAGCACTGTGGTATGTGGTATTGATCGCTGGTAGGCGTGAGTTACTACGCCAACATTGTATATGGTTACCGGGATCGAACTCAGAACCTTGCGCTTGTGAGGCAAGCACTGGAACCACTGAGCTAAATCTCCAGCCCTCTGTTTGCGTTTTAAATCATCCTTTGTGTCCTGGGTTGAACCAGTGCAAAAACTTGTCAGTAACGTTTATTACTCTGTTCTGCCTTTCAAAGTACAAACCACAAGGGAGGGACAAAAAAAAAATTAATAATCACACTAAGCCCTCAAATAGAAGTGGTTTGTTGGTTAGAAAAAATGAATAAATAAATATTTGGCTCTTGACTGAAGCAGTACTGAACTTGGAGCTGGGGACTGCTTTGATCACATCTATAGATATAGTTCTATTCTGCCTCCAGCTCAGTGTTCCCAGAAACAAATTTTGTAAAAATTGCCTCTACATATTACATACACAGGCACATACTATGGCTCTGCTGCAACACACTGATTTTTTTTTTTTTTTTGAGACAGGGTCTCACTTTGTAGTTCAGGGTGGCTCTGAGCTCACTATGTAGCCCAGGCAAGCCTCGAACTCAGCAATCTTCCTGCCTCTGCCTCCCAAGTGCTGAGATTACAGGTGTGAGCCACCATGCCTGATGTGGTATGTGGCACTGATTGCTGGTGGGCGTGTCACCATTCCTGGTATTGTTGTATGTGGTTACTGGGATCGAACCAGGGACCTAGTGCTTGCTTGGCAGGTGCTGGCACCACTGAGCTAAATCTCTGGTCCGACACTGATATTTAATAGAGAGAAATAATGAGAGTAGACTTAGCAGTGAATTTGTATTCTCATTCTGCCATCATTTAATATATGACTTTGGATTAATTAAGTTCATCCATTTAATTTCCTTTAGCCATGTTAATCTTCACAAAGTTTATATAAGCACAAAATATCAGCTGGTAAGCAAAAATAATACATAAATTTCCAGAAAGTTTCCCTGTTATTCAGCAGTGCATATTCTTTACCGTGTCTGATAGACTAATGTCTTTGCATTTAGAATTCAATATCAACACCATCTGTCTTTCCTTACTCTCCTTTGTGTCTCTGGGTTTTCAATCCTGTCCTTTACTATTCTCCTTCAGGCTCAGTTTCTCACCAAGATTTACTTCTGGCTTCTCCTGAAAATCTGCTCAAATTTCACAGGACTCTGAAGTCCTCAGAGCCAGATGACTCCTGTCTCTTCAGCCAAGAGTCAGTCCAAGTATCTCTGGTTGTCACTTGAAACCAGAGCAATGTCTACATCAGTGTTTAAGCCTGTTGATATTCAAATTACTAATTCAATTTACTACCTCTCTTTTCTTCTGAACTCAAGTATTTCCATATGAACAGGGAGACATCGTCACAAAATTCACCAATTTCATTTACTGTGTTGAGGAAGTCAGTAAAAACCAAGATTCATCCTGTGTCTCTTGAAGTCTGTCAGAAGTTTATAGGCCTCCACACCGAGGCAAATAACCTCCCCAAATCCCAGAATCTGCATGTCTTCCTTTGCTATTTTTTCCCACTGATACAAAATGTAGTAAAAGGCAAATAATTGTGAAAAAAAAATCTGTTCTAGTGAGATTCCCTGAATGACTCTGCCTGCTGCAGAGACCAGAGGAGAATTTATCCAGAAGAATCCCAGGGCACTGGAGGCCTAGAATTGTACACAATGTAACTGACGTCTGGAGTACACCCGGCATCCATGTGGACTGTATGTGTACAGCCAACCTCCCCATGACCGAGACAAAGAATCTGACAGCTCCTTACCGAAGGAGAAGTTTATCTTTTATATTCAGGCCACAGTTAGGTGGTCCGACCCACAAACATATGGCGGCAGAAAGTGTTCACTTTAGGGGGCAGCATGAGAGGAAGACCCATACCTCCAAAAGCATCCGCCCGCCCGGTGGCCACTTCCGCCTGGCTCCCCCCTAACAGCGCAGTCAGCTAAGAACCCACCCATGGTTTACCCACAGGTGAGTCCATTAGCGCCCCCGTGAGTCAGCATCCAAAACTCCAAACTGGGTACACACAAGCCTTTGGGGAGAGACATTTTAATCTAAACCATAACAATATATATAAATAACTTGAAATTTAAAGTCAAAACTCTAAAACTTCTAAAAGAAAACATAAAAGACATCCTGTGCAATCTCTGGTTAGACAAAGTTCTTTTCCTTCTTAAGCGAAAACCTATGAGTCATAAAAAGAAAAGAAAATACAAACCACGATAGGGTTTGGAAAGCACATAGCTGATAAATAATTAGAATTCAAAATACATAAGGAACTCTATAATCTCAACAGTCAGGAAACAAATGACCAAATTTGTTCAAAAATGTGCAAAAAAATTTTTTAAATGCTGAAGAGTATTTCACCCAACAAGGCTACACAGCAGCTCATAAAAACATGAAAAAGTGTTCAGCATCACTGGTCATTAGGAAAATGCAAGTTAAAGCCATAATGAGCTGCCACTGTATACCTACCAAAAGAAAATAAAATCTCATAATACTGGGGCTTAATAGAATAAGAACCAACCAAACCTTCCTTCCATAACTGCTGCAATAAAAGCTGGCACAAAAACCCTGGAAATAGTGTGTCAGTTTTCCATTAAGTCAAATGTATTTTATTATGTGACTATAACACTCAAGAAGTAGTTACCCAAGGAAAAACAGAAATGTATTTCTATACAAAAAATTGAATGAAATGTCTACAGTAGCTCAATACACAGTTTCACAAAACTGAAAAAAATCTCCATCATCTGGTATATAAATAAGCAAATTATTGTACTGTCATCCAATAAAAACTTAGAGGGAAATAAAATGATGTAAACAGCTATTGATATAATGATACATATAAATCTCTGAAACATTAAAAAAAGCAAAAATGATGTAAACAACTATTGATATAATGATACATATAAATCTCTGAAACATTAAAAAAAAAAGCAAAAGACTTCATGCTGAACAAAGCAGAAATGTCTGAACAGAAAGGCATTAGGATCTCCTTGGGCTGGTGACCAGAGAAGGGTGACTATAAATAGGGTCTGGTGAGTGACTCAAAGTGATGGGAATACTCTATATCTTCATTTGATGGTAGTGCCATAACTACCATGCATTTGTCAAAATTCATAAAACTGTACATCTAAAAATGCTGATTTTATTAAGTATATCTAAAATAAACCACAGTAAACCTGACTTTTAAAAAATTTAAGCGAAAACTGGGTGCGGTGGCTCACACCTATAATCCCAGCACTCAGGAAGCAGAGGCAGGAAGATTGCTGAGTCTGAGCCTTGCCTGGGCTACAAAGTGAGCTCAGGGCCAGTCTGAGCTATAAAGCGAGACCCTGCCTCAAAAAAAAAAAAATTAGTGAAGGTCAATAGAGTTGTTATCACATTGTCCATTAGTCTCCTGGTATTTAAAACCACATAAACACAAGTTAGAAGGTTCATGAACCTAGAAACACTTCCACCCATGTTCAGACAATTTGGGGAACCAAAGAGAGATTTCGAACTGTATTTCTTCTGCACCAGGAATGACCAACACTTACATGGGAGCATCTCCCTAAGAATCTCAGTCGTCAGAATCACTGGCCACATCAAAGTTCCTCTACCTTACTAGCAACATTTTTGCTCTCTATCCACTGAAGCCAATGCTGACGTTGCCCTCTAGTTCAGTAATCAGACATGTCAAATGTCTCTTAGGGCAGTAAGACAAAGTGATTTGAGACCTGTTGAGACCACGGAAGCAAATTCACTGCCCCTATACAGTCAGAAAGATATAAACTGAGAGAGACTGATTACAACCAGCACAGAGTAGCTTTCAGAAAGCATAAAGCAAGGTAGGAATATATTTGACACATTACAAGGCTAGGTCCAATTTTCAGGAATGTGAAAGAAGTCCTCTGGAGTTTAAGAAAACAATCAAAATTTAGAAAAACAAAAGACAGAATAAAAAGATCTTAACAAGAGGGCCTATCATTATTTTAGCCTGTTTACAGGGAAATTTAAAACATCAGAAGAGATATTTTTAAAACTGAAGGTCAAAAAAATTCTAAAAAGTATTTTAGAAATGCATACAAAAATTCAGCTTTGCTTTAATCTTCCTTGTAGTTTCATATAAAGTTCAACTTGAAAACAAAAGAGAAATAATAGCTAACCAATCATAAAAACAATCACAAATGATCTTGAAATCATGGTGACAGGTTCACTTAGAGTTTCAACCTAGAAATGAATGGGAAAACAACGTCAATCTAAAGACACAGTATTAAAAGGATATAGCAAAATCAATTGCACATAATTCCCACAGAAATCAAGTCAAGGCCATTTTATTCAGATACAATTCAGAGGAATCAAAAAAGCCAGAGAAAAAATGGATGCAGGTGAGAAGTGCATCTCAGACAATAAATAAAAATAATAGCTCATGGTATAAGACAAAGAAGTCATTGCTCAAGAATCTTTAGTGAGTTTAGAAATTCCTATTCTTTATCTAAGACTTACTAGCCACAGAGCCCTTAATACTGCATGGAGTTTAACACTATTTTCAAGACCTTGGGAGTGGGGTCTTGTGTAATGCCTACTCAGAACCAAAACTCTGAAATTAGAAAAACTTACTTGCAGTTTAATTGACGTAAACAAGTAGATATACTGCTGGAGAGAGTAGTAAGAAAGTGAAAAATAACACCTTTTAAAAGTTATTTTTTAGATTTACACAAAACTTGAAAGGGTATAAAATAAATTAGTGCTTCCTGGACTTCAAAGGCTACTTTATAAACAAGAGGTACTTTTGGTTTTTAATCCATTATATTTGTACACTGAGCTGAAGTGTTTATTGACCTAACTTTTAAGTGTATTTTACCAATACTGTGAGATCTGCATCTAGTTGTTCCATCTAAACCCTTCAGAGTCTGTAGAGGATGATTAAAGAGAAAACAAAAGCAACTGAGTGGTCTATATATCATTTAAACTTGGAAAAAGGAGAAAGAAAATTGATTTACGAACAATCTATGTTCGGTACATACTAGGATTGAAAGGACAAAATGTAGAAATTGACTAGAAGGAAGGACAATATGGTGATTAAAAAGAGAGACAAGAAGTAACATTTTTGCAGTGTGGCTGGAGAAAGTTGAGCCAAAACCCTGGGGAGGAGAAGGTCTTAGAATAATAGTTATTCTCATCCAAATACTAATGTGAAATATTATTCTTTACTCCTTAACTATTCTCATTTTTTCTGACAATAGAACCTCCTATACTTTGAGAACAGAGTCCCAGAAAACAGACTGCATTCAGATCTGCAGAGAAATGAGTTATTTGAGAGCTTCCATGAACCTAACAGCTCTAAGCAGAGGCTTTGGTGGGTCTCACTTTGTCAGCTCAGACCTTCAGAGCCTCCTCCGCTCCTGCCTATCACATCCCCGCAGAGAGGAAGCCTGTGAAGCCTCTTATCTGTAAATTCAGCAAGAGAATGTCTGCAGCTTCAAGCCTTCAGGGATTCTCAGACTGGAAGGTCTTCCTGCCTTAGTCTCTGCCACAGGGTGAAGTGGAATAAACCTAATTTACACCCTCCCCTGCCTTAATCCTGTGGGTTCTATGGACATATTTATCATTAAATGTGTGTGGCTTTCTTCTTTTAACAATGCTCACCAAGATAACACAATTATAAGACCCTGTTGGCTTCAGAATTTCAGGCAACAGTGTTCAGTTAGCCTGATTTTTCTCAGAAGTAACTTATGTATTTAACAATGGAGTGACACCTCCATTGTTGAACTCAATTTGTTATAAATTCACGTTTGAACACCCAGATATTCAAGAACTGAACATATTTTTCCCATAAGGGACAATAGAAAACCAAATAGTTGGTTGTGAGGCCCAAAAATTACACTTACTAGTCCAGTTTTCCATGATTTTAGCAATTTCCATAATGATTTCTTTATTTAATTTTATTGTGGTTCTTCCAGTTCTCCTCTTAGTTTTACTGCTGGCATCACTTTTTTTTTTGGTGTCCATGATGACAATATTTTACACAATTAAAGCTCAAAATCAAAACCACAATGGTGAATATTTTAAAGCAGTAATACAAGCCCTCTATGTTGTCTGGGAGAGAACGTGATAGACAAAAAGCTAGCTAGACATTTTACAGTTAGGGAGGCCCTGAAAACAAAGAAGCCAATTTGGAGGTTAGGGTTACCAGAGGAGAAAACTACCCCACCCATGTATGATAAACAGTACAGATTGATGTAAAGCGCCAGTCTCCCTAGGATAAACTGAAATGCTTGATAGTCTAAAATAGGTACCAGCCCCTGGGGTGAAGGGCTGGGACCTTAACCCACCTCCCGGGAAGAGACTAGAGGTCAAAAATTCCCACACGCTTGTTATGCGACTTGATTTCTCATTGGATCCCCATTTAATCAATGTTACCTGAGCAACTATACTTGTTATAATCTTATTGGTCATGATTTTGTCAATTCTGTGATTTCTCATTGTACCAATATTACCTGTTACTGTATTTGCAATGTTACTGGTTGACTGTAATTTTGTCCCACCTTAACCCTGAGTCACCTTGTGGCTATGCTGCATAAAAGCCCACTGGAAGGAGGGGTGTATGGGTCTCTCATTTGGGAGTCTCTCTTAGGCAGAAGCTTTCTTTCTTAAAGTTTTTTCCTACTCTTAACCTCCGTCCCTCATTCCTAAAATTCATTCTTCAGTTTTAGAGAACACAAACTCAAGTTTCGGGTATCTTAACAAGTGGGGAGCTAGGCTTGCTTCCCCTGTATCAAGAGCAACACTTAAACTGAAGCATCAACCCTTTGTATCTATGGCAAAACATGAAGTCTGCAGTTGTTCTCTGGCCTGTACAGATTCTTCTTTGAACTCTGCTGTTTGAGCAGTGGAAAGTTTGAGTTTGGAGCAATTCAGTAATCAAGGTAACACTGCATTTAAATTTTTCCAAAATGAAAACAAAGTTCATCAATACATGAGATTTCATGAGTCTCCTGTTTGGCCTAAGTCACCACACTTTCCACTAATTCATTTTATTTTTAACAATCCCACTTGGAAACATCTGAAGGGTTGAATAGAAAAACCTCAGATCAGCTGTATCAATTAAAATTCTTTTTTGCTAAGAAACCTGAAAAAATGATAGCAGACATCTCCAAGAGGTTGATGTGACAATAGGAAGACACATGGATTGCTAATACTATGAATTAATGAAGAATAGTCAATTAAGCTTCATCAGTTTTTTTTTTTTGTTTTGTTTTTTTTTTTTTGCTTTTTGGAGACAGGGTCTTACTTCGTAGTTCAGGCTGGCCCTGAGCTCACTATGGTGCCCAGGCAAGCCGCCGCGAACTCAGCAATCCTCCCGACTCTGCCTCCCGAGTGCTGGGATTACAGGCGTGAGCCACCACGTCCGGCATTATATATGGTAACCGGGGATCGAACTCAGGTCCTTATGCTTGCGAGGCAGGCGCCGGAACCACTGAGCTAACCCTCCGGCCCAAGCTTCATCAGTTTTTAAAGATTACTCTTAAAATCAATGACTGCTGAAATATGCATAGATAGATTATAACTCCATATTAGGAAACAAAAATTACATGTTATTTTGACAGTTTTTTACATAAACTAACATTAACTAGAAAACTAAAAATAAAATAAATGAGAGAACAATAAAACTACTACTACAGGAAACAACTACCTGTAGGGTTGGGAGAACATAGGTAAAAAGTTAAACCTAGGAAAGTTAGGTGCTGGACGAGGACTGATACTCAGACCTCTGAAAAGAGGGTCCTTCTCGGCTGGAGGAAGAGTCTTTGAACACAGATGAACCCCATTGGCAGAGGCGCAGACTTTCCAATCAGGGACTCTTCCCAGTGGTTGCTAGCGTCCTTGAGGGCCATGATGACACTGGTTCTAGAAATGATGACAAGTTTGCAAACTTGCTTCACATTGTTCAGTAAGAACTGAGTCTCAATGTCAAATGGAAGCAATAAGACTGGGATGATGACAACAGGAGACCAAAGCATCAGTAAACAGGAAGTACTTCCTCTTTTCCTTCTCCTCCAGCTTTGTCACTCTCCTCACTGTCTCCATTTGTCGGAGTCTTAAAAGAAAGTGCCTGGTAAAGAAATCCTGCTTGCCAAATCCTGTCTTAACATCGCAGAATGGAGGAAAGAGTTAGATCTGAAGCACAGTCCCTTCATAACTACTTGCCACCCACACACACTTTCCTACACACATTGCCCAAAGCAACAAAAAGAGGGCTATATTTACACATGACATGACAGAACTCTCCTTTAAACAAAGACAGCATTTGTATCTTCTCCCCAGAACATTAAAATGAAAAGCCTCAACTGTCATTATAGACCTCTCTGAATTACGTTACTCACACTCCAAGTTCAGTTACAGCCACATAGAAAGGTTTTTTTTTTTAATCTAAAGATTACCTTGTTAAGTTTACCTTTAACAAGACCCCCATAAGATTCTAAAGAAAAGGAAAACTATAGCAGAGAAGTGGGGGGAGTGCTGCAGTAGTCTTCATTTCAGTAAGGTCAACAGTCATAGTTAATACTTCGAACACTTTTTTACTGAATCTTATTCATGTTTCCTTTGCCCTCAGCTAGTGAAGTCTCTCTACCTCCTATGGCGAACCTAGACTTCATTTCCAAAAGTTCTAAAACCTCTTCTGTCCTATCTTAGTTGATCTGGTTTTATTGACTTTTACTCTTGGACAAAAATCTACGAACTTCAGAGAATTTTCTGGATTCCAAATACATTCTTCATTGTTTCATTGTGTAGCAGGAACTCAAATTCCCATTGAAAGTCAGTGTTGGTGTAGTAACCTAATCTTTCCTGATCCATTAGTTCAAAGACAAGTAATCCAAGTAACCAAGTTTCAATTTTTAGTGCTACAGAATCACTGCTGTGTCCTCCTTGAAAAGCAAGATTACCAAACTACCAGAGTTTACAGTGGCAGGAATAGAAGCAAATGCTCCATGAAGAATTGAAGGAATCATTCTTATTTGTATGCTTTGATTGGTGGACCCATATGATGGTCCATGTATTCAGGCTATGGGAAAGGTAGCCCCATATATTAATTGATGATTTCAAGTATATATTTGTTTTGTATATTGGAGAGTAAATCTCTCCTCTTAATTCTTTTTTTTTTTAAACAGGGTCTTACTTGTAGTTCAGACTGCCCCTGAGCTCCTATGTAGCCCAGGCAAGGTTTGAACTCAGTAATTCTCCTGCCTGCCTCTGCCTCCCAAGTGCTGGGATTACAGGTGTGAGCCACCACACCCGGCCTTGTGGTATGTGGTACTGATTGCTGGTGGGTGTGCCTCACCGTGCCTGGTAATGTTGTATGTGGTTACTCGAGATTGAACTAGGAACCTTGCTCTTGCTAGGCAGGCTCCAGAACCACTGAGCTAAACCTCCAGCCCTCCCTCTTAATCCTTCAATTATCATTCCAACATTGATATGGAATTAACTTTTAGAGAGGTAGAAGATTTTTTTATTTTCATGGGTCCCTATAGGTATCATCCTAGGAGTGTTTCGACCAAGCAGGTGCAAGAAAAGGAGAGATAAAGAGAACGACTGTGTAGGTCCTTTCAGTGGTGATCATGGGAGAAAGGAAAATGCATAGAGGATAGCACTGGTGTGTTTGAAAGTCACTATGTCATGGAGATCTAGTGTCAAGGGGAATCTGTGGCAGAGACAGTCCTGATCAAGAGTTCTTTGGTATGAGAAACTGAAGATGTTAATGAGTTCTAGAATGTATGATGGATAGTGTGAAATAGAAAATATTCAAAGAGAAATGTGGTGGAGAGGTAAGTAATGCGGGGTAAAAGAAAAGACGTGATGGTAATTAAACAAAAGGGAAACAAAGTTTATGAATTTAGGAGGTGGGGGCTATGGGGTGTGTAAGGGAATGGGAAAAAAATAAGAATTAAATTGTGTCGTATACTAGCACAAATTCCCAATATTGAATGTGATCATGATGTGTATATACAATGTACCAAAAAGATAAAAATTTAAAAAATAAAAAAATGTTGGATAATAGTTTGATAATAACACAGATTTATAAAGAATACCATGTCCACTTACTATGGGCTAAGAAGGTAAATCTATATCAGAAAGCATGTTCAGTCTGGGAAAGCATGGTATCCCCTGTCCATTGTGAGTGAGTCACCACGTGGCTGCCTAAGGCCATTTGAGAACAGTACTATGTCAGAGGTTCAGCACTAATCTCTATTTTTGACAGGGTAAACTGTCAACAGAAACAGTAGCCCAAAAGAGATGAAACCCATGTTACTGAGCCCATGAAAGCTTCTATCCTTACATACTATTGTGTTTATATACATGTTTATTATGCAGATACTGGAACACACACAGAATGAGTCACTTATTTCAGTTATGAAAGTCCTCCTCCACCACTGATGCCCTTTGAAAGTAATTCACATGAGGCCCAAATCTCTTGAAATCTGTGCCTAATATAAAGGACTTAAGCAGCAACCTCCTCCTAAAACCTTATTTTCACTAATCATTCAATCCATTTTTTCCTGTTCTCTGGTTGCCCAGCTAATCCATTAAAAAAAAACCCATGGGGCAGTACAGATCCATACTTCTGGCAATTTCTCTGCCCAGACAAAATGCACAACCTAATTCTATCTCAAAGTACTGCCTACTTGGGGGATTTCCTTTCACTGTAGTATTTGTCTCTCTTCTACTTACAGATATTCACTTCCATTTGTATCAATAAATCATATATCCATCTTTATGTTAGGCCTGAAGTTTGTTTTTCTGTCATAAATTCGTAGGGAATTCACTATGAAGCTATAGGTATGTAAGAAAGAAAGAAACAGAGAAAGCTTACAATTTAGTGTTGAAGAAGTCTCATTTAACTTCCTTCTATCTCTTGGAACAACTCAAGCCCATCTTGTTTCTATTTTGCAATGGACTGCCATTGCTGATGCCTACCCTTAAGACTTGGTAAGAATATCTAGTCTTTAGTGGCAATCTTGGATCACCTGACCATTAAATGTCTGATTAGATATTCTGTCTCTACTGAAGTTCAATAATAAACCTTGGGCTATTTCTCAAAATAAAAACAGCTCTCTTTAGAATAAATAATGGATTTGCTCTGAAACTCGAGAGATCTGCCCTGTGGCTCTCCTATCTCTGCCTGCCAAACTCACCATAGAGCATCTATTATGTTCTAGGGGCTTTTGAAATAAAATTGGACTGGCAAAACGGAAGATAAGCTTTCACTGCTACAAACTCTGTCTCGGTCCTCATTCAAACCTAACAATTTACAGGTTACTCCGTAAGAGCTATCATAACTACTTAACTAGGATATACGCTGTCCAGAACCCGAGAGACAAAAATCCACCTAGCATTGTGCATCTCTCTGTTTGTTGTATAGGTGCACCCACTTTTCTCTCACCCTTAAGATGTCAAAAATTCCACTGAGTTTGAGAACCTTTAAATTTAGCATGGATTTTGTAACCTATTTCTAACCCAAAGTCCTTCCTGTTTCCTTCTCATCAGAACTGATCAGCTAAACATCATCAGTTAGAGTCTGTAAATGGGATGTTGATTAGAAAGTTAAGAAAACAAAGACTTCTGCTGAAGATTATATGACAGAGAGCAAGAAATTTACATAGCCCTGAGGCAGAACTGTGAAAGCATTGTTGGTCCTAACATACAAAAGCAAGCCACGTTTGTGGGTATCTATATTAATACAGAGAAAAACGTATTTTTCAGATCAGTAACTGTATACCAGGCACTGGGTCAGTGTAGATAGATTTGCTTTAATAAAGAGACCCCCCCCCCCGAGAAGCAGCTGAAGTCACGGTCAAATTTACAATAGTTCACCATTATTCTTCAAAATCCATCCTGCTTCTACAGAGTTCAAGTGAGTAAATTAAATGCGGATGCACATGATATCACCACACTCGTCCTTTACAAGCCTTTGAAAGTGGCAAAACATCTCTGTAAGCCCTCAGAGGTGTAGATTCGGCTTAGGGTCCTGGGAGGGAGAGAACACTCCAAGGACATCGATTTGGCCCTTCTTGCCATCATGTCTTTACTTCTGAACCACAGAACCAATGTAATGTTTCCTCAAATCGCAAGGGTGTTGATTGCAGTTATACATTCATCACCTAATAAATGACGACAGGAGTGAGTAAATGTGCTGAATCTCTAGGGACTCAAATTTAGATTAAACCACCATTCATCATGTTGCCAAGATCCAAAAGCCTCACTTTGACTAATGGACTACAGTGGCATTTTGGTTCCTCTGGAAGTATAGAATTCAATATAGAATTGGTTTCTATGATAATTCTTTTTTGTTCTTGTTGCTCTGTCTGGGGTCTAAACTTATGTCTTTGTGGGAAGTAAAATGAAGACAAGAATTTTTTTTTGAGACAGGCTCTTTCTGTAGGCTAGGCTGTCCTTGAACTTGCAGTGATCCTCCTGCCTCAACCTCCTGAGTGCTGAGATTACAGGTGTGCACATCACACCTGGTTGGTGTGTATTAAACTTCTTGATAAACCCTTTTCAGAGTGTTGATTTTCTCTAATAAAATGCTATAATTCTCATAGGGGGGAAGCTTGAATGAAGATTTATAGTATATGTATTACAGGCGACCTTAGTCTCAGGTCCCTGTTTGGGGCGGCAACTGTAGATGACTTTGGTCTCAAGCCCCGCTGGGGAGCCATGACATCCCGCTGGCCTTGCTCTGGACCTGGGCTTCCTACCTTATTCCTCCCTAACCAGGGAGCAAGTGAGGATGAATGACAAAGAGACACGGAGTGGGCTTCACGTGCAGGCAGCCAGGGGGCTCCTACCTCTAGCAGGAGGAGGAACGCAGACCTTTGGGTCACCTTGTTTTGATTGACACGTACACAAGCACAAATGATCAAGGTAACGCAAGATTCATTTGGTTTCAATATCCATTAGTACTTTCTCTGGTAAACAATTTAAACTCAGCTGGCTTAACTTTTCCCTAATATGCAGTCAACCCCTAAGTGTGGTCTTTCTCCTTTGTGCTCACAGAGGAGACCAATTAGGCCTTAATTCTCCTCTAGTCCTTGACAACGTCTGAATATTTTTCTGACATGACCTTATTGCTCAGATACATGTGAGTATTTTATAGAAGTATCCAAGGCAAAGCAAAAAGATGGTGTGGAATACTCGTTATTTTCCATTCATGCATTAATTCAAAAACATATTTGTTTTGCACTCTCTGTGTACTAGGTTTAGCCAAAGTTTATGAATATAAATAAGTAATCTCTAAGAGCTCATGATCTAGTAAACAGAAAAGGAAAATAAAAAATAATTCAGATAAATTTAGATCATGATAAGAGCAACAACGGGAACAAGCACGTGCTGTTAGAGATATTTCAGGGAAAATTTAGATGTTGAGCTTGTGATCAAGTGGTGGAAAGAGGCCAATCTGAGATCATGAAGGGGAGTTTGAAACCTGAAGGAAGCAAGGAACAAATCAAGAGCCAGAGTAGAAAGTCCCAAGCCAGAGTAGAAAGTCGCAAGCCAGAGTAGAAAGTCCCTGACCCAGGAGCATGCCTGTGTGACCAGGCACCATGAGCCCACGGGGAGGTGTAACAAAGGGTGAATTACTGTGATTGTGACCCTGGAGGACCGTCTGTGATCTCACCTAAGGTTGTAACCCCTGACGTCAGTGAGTGAGACTCATAACAGAGGAACTGAGGTAGCCAATAGAAATATACATGTGCATTGTGTGTGTCTTGTCTTTCTGGCCCAGTTTGCTCACCAGATGAGATCTCTGCACTCATCTAGTTTTTCCCAATAAGCAAATGTGAAATGTACATTATGCACAAATTATTCTTTAATAATCCCTTTTCAGAAGCCAGCATTGCAGCACTATGAACTCTAGTATATTCTAATTATAGGAGACGTCATTGGAAAGTTTCAAATAACAAAACTATATAATTTTTCTTTTAAAAGATCACTTTAGAGCCAGGCATGGTGGCTCACACCTGTAATCCCAGCACTTGGGAGGCAGAGGCAGGAGGATTGGTATGAGTTCTGAGGCTTATCTGGGTGACATAGTGAGCTCAGGGCCAGCCTGAACTACAAAGTGAGACCTTGTCTCAAAAAAAAAATCACTTTAATAATAACAATAATGTTTTTTATATTTGAAAATTCTTAAAAGATCTTAATGTTCTTACAAAAATTATGAGATGATACATGTGTTAACTAGTTTGATTAATCACTTAAAAATATAAACATCTAGCAAACATGTTATACTCCCTATACACAACTTTGTCATTATGTTAACAAATCTGAGGAAGAACAATAAATAATCACAGAGGGCACGTCATAACAAGAGGAGAAAGAAGCACTGTTCTTCTACAGAGAAGAGAGAATAAAGAATCCCACTGGAGAGTCATATATACATGTAAAGCATATCCATAAAACATAAGTTTGGCCTCTCATATATTCTGCAAACAAAATCATTATAGGAACATTTGATTAATAAAGAGGAACCATTCTAAATTTGAAGAAAAGAATGAAAGTACTGGTGTATGGAGAAAGAGAACAACTGATAAGGATGTCACCGAATTGAACTGGGAAAGTCTGAGGAACAATATGTTTGAGGGGTGAAATGGCCCAAAGGGAATGATAAATAGGCCATGGGCTCTATGCTTTTAGCCTTCAAGGATGGGCCAGGGCTGGGGATGAAAGCAGCATCTGAGTGGTATTTAATGCTTCTGGATTGCATGTCATATCCTGGAAAGATTAGACATCTATATTAGTGATCTTTTGCTTACTACAACAAACACTGATAGCAATTAACTTATGAAGAAAAATGGCTTATTTAGCTCATGATTCTAGAGTTCCACTCTCTTAAGACTTATACCTAGATGTCCCCCAGAAAAGAACCTCCTGTGCTCATGGATTGGTCTTTCGGGTAGTGACTGAATCATGAGTGTGTGATATTGAATTAATCAACTGATGGGTTTAGCATAGTTCTGGGTGTGAGTGGTGCACTTACTTAAAAGAAAAGACCTACTCTGGGTGTGTGTGGCACAAACCAATAGACTTATAGCCTGAATAGAATAAAAAAGAAAGAAAAAGTCTGTTTCCTGCCTGCCATGTCATGTTTCTCTTCTCCCATGCCCCTCTGCAATGCCACCCTGCCTGGGACCTAGCTGACTATCAAATGAAACCTCTACAAAGTGTGAGATAAAATAAATTCTTCCTTCTTTGACATGTCGGTTTTGGGTATTTTGTCTCGGCATCAAGAAAGTAACTAAGACACAGTCTAAGATCAGGAGACTCCACTGCTTTGGCTCTCTGCTGAGAGCATCAGATGACAAAGACCAGAAAATATGGGAATTAATCTGCTCACGTATGAACCAGGGAGCAAAAAGAGATGGGACAAGGCCAAGCTCCTCCAGTTCCCTTTAAGGACACACTTCCAACCTCTCATTAGACCATATTTCCTAAAGGTTCCACAACCAGCCAATAGTAACACTATGAGAACCAAGGTTTTAATATATGGGTCTTTGGGGACACTTATCCAACTGCAAAGCCCATAAGCTTTCTTGTCACCACAAGCATGAACTATAGATCCTACATAATTCTACTTTTCTTGCTCTGATTGGGAGATTCTATCTATGGGTGGTTCCTACCATCACAAAGAAAGAAGAGAGGGAGAGGAGGGAAAGAATTATAAGATTCCAGTTTTCTCATTCTACAGTGTACATAAGAAACAAAACAAACAAGATAAAACTAAATTAATTCATAAAGGTCAAAATTCAGTGTGCAAAAACCTATACACATCAGGAAAAGAAAAACTTGTATAAATATTTTAACACTGTATTTATTGAAATGCCATGAGATTAATGGCCAAAGCCTCTACAATTAGAAAGGTGCTCAGAGGATTAGCTGTTAGCTTCCAGACATTTATTTAGCATGGCAAACTGTTGAAGTGTGTAGGATTTTCTTGGTAGACTTCCTATACACTACATCGAGATATTGTGTCACTTTTGGAATGAAAGAGCAGCAAACACAATTATAGATTAAACTGATAAAAGCCTTTTTTATTCAATACAAGTGAATTTTTCAGTCTTGAGACTTTTTCCTGCACGTGTGAACTCTCAATATAAAAATGTTAAATACCATGTTTCTACCTCAAAAAGTCAGTAAAATGGGTCACTTTCTTCCCCAGTTATGAGTTTAATAAAATCAATATATCAATGCTATAAATAGTTTCAGAAAATCTTTGTCTATAATGTCACTACATTCTGACACCCCCTGTTTGGATACGTTTTACTGCCACAGCCTGGCAAGCCTCAACCCACCCACACACTTACACAGCATCTTTTCCATTCCCAGACCTCTCACTATCACTATTTTCTTCGAGCCCCAGCTTGCTGGCCCTCTTCTATTTCTAACCAAAATACTTTTTAAACTTTCTTAAATTTACTTATTGATTTTAATACCATTATTTTAAAATAGCTGCAGAACTAGAGAAAAATTACAAATAGTAAAGAGTTTTCAGATAGTATGCACCATTCCCCCTTTTCATTAGCTGCATATATACAACACAATTAATGAACTGATATTAACACACTTTTGCCAGTGCCAATTCTTTATTCAAATTTCTTTTACACAGTATGTTTTACCTAGTCTGGAAGGCCAGACAACATTTAGCGATCGTGTCTCCCTACATTATTCTTGCAAAGTTTCTTAGACCTTCCCGGTTTCTGATGATTTTGACACGAATGAACAATATTGTTCAGGTATTTAACAGAACGATGTTTCATTGAAATCTATCTGATGTTTTTCTCATGACTGGAGCTATGAGCTGAAAAAGTGCTAAAATCACAGAGGTAAAATATGGTTTATATTACATCGTGTCATATCAAAGGTATATACAATCAATCTGACGTATTTTGGAATTGGTTTCTCTATTGCAGTTACATCTTTCTTCCTTTGCATACTATATTATTTAGAAAGAAGTCACTATGAGCATCCCACACATAAGGAATACGGAGCTATGTTCTGTCTCTGCAAGGAGAAGGCACTGCACAAATTCACACTATGCCATATCCCACCTGCAGGACTGAGGTCTGGATTCAGGTTCCACTTCCTCAAGTCTAATCACTTCTACCTGAATACTGTATCCTATGGGGTGAAGTAGAATATGAAGATCTGACACTACTCTCTACTGGTTAGTGGTTGTTTTGTTTTGTTTTGTTTTGAGACAGGGTCTCGCTTTGCAGTTCAGGCTGGCCCTGAGCTCACTATGTAGCCCAGGCAAGCCTCGAACTCAGCAATCCTCCTGTCTCTGCCTCCTGAGTGCTGTTTTGTTTTTTGGTTTTTTTTTTTTTTTTTTGGACACAGGGTCTTGCTTTGTAGTTTAGGCTGGCCCTGAGCTCACTATGTAACCCAGGCAAGCCTGGAACTCAGCAATACTCCTGCCTCTGCCTCCTGAGTGCTGGGATTACAGGCATGAGCCACCACACCCAGCTACTGGTTAGTATTTTTAATATTTATTCCAAACTCTATTCTCAACTTGAACCAGATACTTATCACGCACTTATTTCAGTCAAGACTATGACATTTCTGAGCTCCATTTTCTTCTGTTGCTATATGAATCATATGGCAAAATCCAAAACCTAGCCTAAATATTGCTGACCCTAAGTAATTTTTTATGTTTTTTTTAATAAATTGAGTTAGTGGTATGTTTGGGGGATACATTATGATAATATTCATCATTGAGAATCTGTACCTGTGCATAATATATTTTGATTCTTATTTTTTCCTAAGTAACTTTTTTTTAAAGACAGGGTCTCAGCTTTGTAGTTCAGACTGGCCCTGAGCTCACTATGTAGCCCAGACAAGCCTCGAACTCAGCAATCCTCCTGTCTCTGCCTCCTGAGTGCTGAGATGATAGGCGTGAGCCACCATGTCCAGCACTGTGGGATGTGGTACTGATTGAGGTGGGTGTGAGTCACCACACCCAATATCATATCATTGTATGTGGTTGCTGGGATCAAACCAGGGACCTTGCGCTTGCTAAGCAGGTAGTGGAAACACTGAGCTAAATCTCCAGCCCTTTCTTAAGTAACTTTTGACCAAACTGTTCAAACTAAAGGCCAGAGATTCAGTTTGGTGCTTTTTTGTAAGAACTCATGAGTTATCTGGAAAAAGTCCTTCTATATTGTCTGAAATCTCAGGTTATGATTATTGTGTCAATTTTCTTGTTACACTTGATTAGTAACTTTAAATTTTCAATACTTAGTGATAACAATTTAACATATGACTATCAAAGAGGAAGATTCTTTCTGCATTCAAACAAGTATATCATTCCATCATTTTAAAAAACATATAGTGTTATTAAGGAAATCAAGGTAAGAAAGAAATGTATGAAGAGTGTATTAACCAGTTTTGCTGTTGCTGGAACAAAATGTCTGGGACTTGTAACTTAAAAGAGGAGAGGTTTATTTTGGCTCACGGTTTCAGAGGGTTCATTCCCCAGCTAGCCAGCCCCTGGGCAGAAATATCATGGTGGAAGAGCATGACAAAGAAAAGCTGCTCCACTCACAGTATCTCATAGGCAGACAAGAGAGAAGAAATTCAGACACAGAGACCAGGGACCAGATAGAGTACAGTCCCCAAGGTCACACTCCTATGACTCCCATCCTCCAACTAGGCTCCCCTGCTAATATTGCATTCAGCAATAAACTCCCATTGACTTTATCAGGGACTCACAATCAAGTAACCTCTGCAGAAATCTTAGTCCAGTCAGGATTAACTAGCACATATTTTAGCCTTAACTAAATATTGCAAACAACTTTAACATCCAGTGCAGATAAATTATGATACAGCTATGTAGGGCAATACACACAGTTGTTGAAAGTGATGATATAGTTTAAATATACACATTAACATGTAAGTAAATAGCATAATTTAAAATAAAGTTATATTTTGTAAAATATGAGGACATTTTGATTTTTAAAAATCCATGCCCATCAACTGGAGACTGGATAAAGAAGATGTGGTTTTTTTATAAAATGGAGTATTATTCTGCCATAAAGAATGACAAGATCGATCCATTTATGTGCAAATGGAGACATCTGGAGGATATACTAATAAGTGAAATCAATAGATCACAGATAGGCAAATACTGGATCTTTTCTTTGATATGAACACCTGTAGATGCAAATGAACTCTAGAAAGTATGACAGTTTTTATAGAATGGGAAATTTCCATAGGAAATTTGGTGTGGGAATGTAATGAGGGGAAGGAATAAACATGATTCAGAAAGAAAATAAAAGAGTATGTATAAAGTGGGTGGGTAGGGATATGGGTAAAAATGAGAATTAACTTGTGTCATATACTGGTACAAATTCCCCAATGTTATATGTGATTGTGAGATGCATATAAATTGTGCCAATAAAGAATTCAATTAAAAAAATCCATGCATCTATGTACAAAAAATTCAAAAAAGATGTGTTCTTTGGATGAAGCACCAAAATGTCAATACCAGTTATCTCTGGGATTACTAAGGACTTTTGTTATACCAACATTTTCTAATTTTTCTACTATAAACACATATTAATTAGGTATATTTTTAACTATTGGCCAATAGTGTTTAATGTCATTTGATCACATTAACTTGGTGAAGTTAGGTTGCATTAACTTCAAAATTGAGAATTTATGTATTGAGAAAAACAGGAAGCAGATTGAAAGTATAATATATCCTATAAAACTATTCACATTGAAAAATATGTAAGTGGCTATTTTAAAAAGAATAATATCATACACTAAAATGTCAGCAACAGTTTCTTCTGATTGATATTTTGAGCAAGTCATATTGTAATTTTGCTCTTCTGCCCTTTATTCTTAAAATATGCTATCTTTCAAATTGTTTAACAGAAAGAAACAATGACAAGTTACTGATATCATCATGCTGTGATGACATGTTATTTTGGAAATGCTGGGAAACAGATTTGCCCATGACAAATGGCCCCACAGACTTCCTGTGAAGTACAAAGTTTTCAGTCAAATGCTACCAATGGTTCAGAGGAGAATCCTTTACTATAAGTACAACTAAGTTGTGAACTACTCACCTGCAGGGACAAAATCTTGAATAGTCTGTACTAGGTAAGTATTTTGTATAGGGTGAAAATATACAATATTTGTGGAAAGAAATAATAAGGACTTCAGACACTCAGAAGATTTACTGTTACCCAGAACTAATATTACCAAAAACCACTGAGTATTTTTAATTTATTTTACTTTTTTTATTTGGTACATTTTACTAGTACATTATATACACACATCACAATTACACTCAACATGGAGAATTTATACCAGTATATGACACAACTTAATTTTCATATTTCCCCCTCCGCTACCCACCCTACCTTCTCCCACCCCTATATACACAAGCATTGTTTCCTTTATTTTACCACCTGTTTTTTTTCTTTCTTCATTATTTACCCCTAGGCTCCATTACCCTTTGAATATTTACTGTTTCAGAATATCAATCATGCATTCTAGAACACATTTATAACTTCAGTTTCTCATATCAGAGAAAATATACAAGATATACATGTCTGTGACCTATTTATTTCACTTATGAGTATGTCCTGAAGGTGAATCCATTTGAGTATAAATGAGTCAATCTCATCATTCTTTATGGCAGAGTAATACTCCATCTTATTTTAAAAAAAAAAACACATTTTCTTTATCCAGTCCAGAGTTGATGAGCATTTGGGTTGTTTCCAAGATTTAGCTATCGCAAACTGAGCTGCTATAAACATGGGTGCACATATGTCACTGTGATAGGAATCTTGTAATTCTTTTGTGTATATCCCCAGCAGGGAAATAACAGGGTCAAATGGAACCTCTAATCCTAGTTTTTTGAGGAATCTCCACACTGATCTCCATAATGGTTGTATTACTCTACACTCCCACCAACAGTGCAGAAGGGTTCCTTTTTCTCCACAACCTCAGCAGGATTTGTTGCTGGCTAATTTCGAGATAGCAGCCATTCTTTGTGTATTGAGATGAAATCTCAGGGTTGCTTTCATCTGCATTTCTCAAATGACCAGTGACGTTGAGCATTTCTTCATATACATCTTAGCTGCTTTTACTTCTTCCTCTGAAAAGTGTCTGTTCATTTCAGAAGCCCATTTTTTAAATTGAATTCATTTTTTTTCTTTTTTTTTTCTTTTGAGACAGGGTCTCACTTTGTGTTCAGGCTAGCTCTGAGCTCACTATGTAGCCCAGGCAAGCCTCAAACTTAATTGAATTCTTTATTGGTACAATTTATATACATCTCATAATCACATATGACATTGGGGAATTTGTACCAGTATATGACACAAGTTAATTCTCATTTTTACCCATATCCCTACCCACCCACACTTCCCCACCCACTTTATACATACTC
The DNA here is from genome assembly GCA_004025085.1 of Thryonomys swinderianus. Taxonomy (NCBI): domain Eukaryota; kingdom Metazoa; phylum Chordata; class Mammalia; order Rodentia; family Thryonomyidae; genus Thryonomys; species Thryonomys swinderianus. The sequence continues at coordinate 4,657 of PVIC010023142.1, read as the reverse complement.
TTATTTTCTTTCTGAATCATATTTATTCCTTCCCCTCATTACATTTGCACACCGAAGTCCCTATGGAAATTTCCCACTCTATAAAAGCTGTCATACTTTCTAAAGCTCATTTGCATCTACAGGTATTCATATCAAAGAAAAGATCCGGTATTTGCCTATCTGTGATCTATTGATTTCACTCATTAGTGTGTCCTCCAGATGTCTCCATTTGCACATAAATGAATCAATCTTGTCGTTCTTTATGGCAGAATAATACTCCATTTTATAAAAAAAAAAAAACACATCTTCTTTATCCAGTCTGCAGTTGATGGGCATTTGGGTTGTTTCCAAGATTGAGCTATCATGAACTGAGCTGCTGTGAGCAAGAGTGTACATCTGTCTTTCCAATATGATTTTTTAAATTCTTCTGTATATATTCCTAGCAGGGGGATAGCAGGGTCAAATGGGACCCCTAGTCCTCGTTTTCTGAGAAATCTCCACATGGATCTCCACAAAGGTTGCACAAGTCTGCAATCCCACCAACAGTGGAGAAGGGTTCCTTTCTCCTCACAGCCTCGCCAGCATTTATTTTTGGTTGATTTTGTGATAGCGGTCATTCTTTGTGGAGTGAGATGAAATCTCAGTGTTGTTTCATTTGCATCTCTCAAATGACCTGTGATGTTGAACATTTCTTCATATGCTTCTTGGCTCCTTTGACTTCTGCCTCTGAGAAGTGTCTGTTCATTTCAGATGCCCATTTTTGAATTGGGTCTTTAAACTTGGGGAAGCTGATCTGTTTGAGTTCTTTATACATTGTAGATAATAGCCCTTTGTCTGATAAACAGCTAGTAAAGATTTTTTTCCCATGTTGTTGGTTGTCTTTTGGCAGTGCCAGCGACTTCTTTTGCTATGCAGAAGCTTTCAGTAGGAAGAGATCCTATTTGTTGATTCTTTCTGCTAGTTCTTATGCTATAGAGGTTTTATTCATAAAGTCTCTGCCTAAGCCAATGTCTCCAAGAGTTTTACCTAACCTGTTTTCCAGCAGGCTTATTGTTTCTGTTTGAATGTTTAAGTCTCATATCCATTGTGAGCATAGTTTTGTGCATGGTGAAAGAGATAGGTCTAGCTTTAGCTTTTGGCAGGCTAAAGCCCAGTTTTTCCAGCACCATTTGTTAAAGAGGCTGTCTTTCCTCCATTGGGGATGTTTGCCTCCTTTGTCAAAGATAAGGTGGCTTAGTGTATCTGGGGTTTTTTTCTGCATCTTCTAATCTATTCCCCTGGTCCTCGGGTCTGTTACTTTGCCAGTACCATGCAGTTTTTATCACAGTGGCTTTATAGTAGAGTTTTAAATTGGGGATTGTAATACCCCCTTGCCATGTCATGGTTGCTTAGAATTGCTTTTGCTATTCTAGGTTTCTTGTGGTTCCAGATGAATTTTTGTACTATTTTCTCTAGCTATGTGAAGTAAAGCATTGGAATCTCAATGGGAATTGCACTGAATCTGTATAGTAGTTGTGGGAGTATAGCCATTTTGATGATGTTGGTTCTCCCTACCCAGGAACAAGGGATATCTTTCCACTTTCTGGTTTCCTTTTCTATCTCATTTTTCAGAGTCCTATAGTTTTCAGAGTAGAGATCCTTCACTTCCTTTGTTAGGTTGATTCCCAGATATTTCATTTTTCTGGGTGCTACTGTGAAAGGGATTGTCTCCCCAATTTCTCTTTCAGTGACTCTGTTATTTGTGTAGACAAAGGCTGTTGATTTTTGAGCATTGACCCTGTATCCAGCAACCCTACCAAATTGGGTAGTTAAGTCTCGTAGTCTTTTGGTTGAGTTTTTAGGATCCTATAGATAGAGTATCATATCATCAGCAAATAATGACAGTTTAACTTCTTCCTTTCCTATCTTTATTCCTTTTATATCTTTGTCCTGCCTGATTGCTATGGCTAATGTTTCCAGCACTATATTGAACAAGAGTGGTAACAGCAGACATCCTTGTCTCATTCCTGACCTTAGTGTAAAAGGTTTTAGTTTTTGCCCATTGAGTATGATGCTGGCTGTTGGTTTCTCATAAATAGCTTGTATTAAATTCAGATAAAGTCCATTGATTCCAATTCTCTGTAGGGTTTTGATCATAAATGGGTGTTGGATTTTGTCAAATGCTTTCTCTGCATGTATTGAGATAATCATATGGTTTTTGTCCCTGAGTCTGTTAACATAGTGTATTACATTGATTGATTTACATATGTTGAACCAGCCTTGCATCCCTGAGATAAATCCGACCTGATCAGAGTGTATGATTTTCTTGATAACTCTCTGTATTCTGTTTGCCAGTATTTTATTGAGGATTTTTACATCAATGTTCATTAGAGAGATTGGCCTGTAGTTTTCTTTTTTGGTGGGATCTTTCCCTGCCTTTGGAATCAAGGTGAAAGCTGCTTCAAGGAATGATTTGGGGAGTACTGCTTCCCTTTTGATTTCATTAAAGAGATTGAGAAGTACTGGTATTAACTCTTCTTTAAAAGTTTTGTAGAATTCAGCAGTGAAGCCATCAGAACCAGGGCTTTTCTTTGTTGGTAGGTTTTTTATTACATTTTCAATTTCCCAGATTGATAGCACGTTGTTTAACATTTTTATATCCTCTTCATTCAGCTTTGGAAGTTCATATGTGTCTAGCAATCTATCCATTTGTGGGAAGCAGACCCTGCTGGAGGAGACTCTTTTCAGGCCTGGAGATCTGCACTGGGTGCTGCACCAACTAACAGTTGTGAGATGTGCACTATACCAAACAGTGCTGCCCAGCTCCCAAGATGATCTGCGACCTCTGAGTCGCTGCATTGTGATGCCTGAACAAAAAAGTCTTAACCTGTGGCTCAGAGTAGCCTTCCCTTGACCCTTCTACTAGGAGTTTGCTGTTCTTCCTCTAATACAATCTCTGCTTGATTTACTGACTGCATCAATAATAGAGGATACTGTTCTAGTAAGTAAATAAAATAAAATGACAAAAAGAAGTAACCTCTCAAGGATAGGAATAGGGAAGTATTCTAAGAGACAAAGACTTGTGCCTTGAGAGCCTGGGTTAATCTTTAACATAAGATAAGAAGTTTGCAGATCACCTGGGGAGAAGTTTTACAGAGAGAGCTCATCCCAGAAAACTTTTAAGTGCTATCTGCCAGAAGGAGTTATCTTCGCATTTTGAGTTCTTGTAGACTTAGATTCTAACCATGTTAAACTTATATGTTAATCACTAACTACATTGTCAATTGTAAGCCTTGCACGTAAACTCTGTAGCTAGAAATACTATAAAAGAGCACTGAAGAATAAACTCAGGGCTGCTCAGTATTGACTGAGAGGTCCCCCCGAGCCCATTTTCCTGTCTTCTTCTCTTTTCTTAATCCACACCCCTGGACTTCAAAACCCCACTGTTTTGTCTGGCTGGCTCCAACATCCATTTCTTCTAGATTTTCCATCTTCTTGGAGTATAGATTTTCAAAGTACATGTTTATTATTCTTTGGACTTCCTCTGGGTCTGTGCTGACTTCCCCATTTTCATTCCTTATAGCATGGATTTGAGCCTTTTCCTCCCTTTGTTTGATACGGTTGGCTAAGGGTCTCTCAAACTTATTTATCCTTTCAAAGAACCAACTCTTTGATTCATTGATTCTTTGTATTGTTCTCCTTGTCTCCATTGCATTAATTTCTGCTCTGATCCTTAAAATTTCCTCTCTAGTATGTGATCTGGGTTTGTTTTACTCTTCTTTTTCTAATTGTCTGAGGTTCATCATTAGATTGTTTATTTCAGTTTGCTCTATTTTCCAAGTGTAGGCATTCACTGCTGTGAATTTCCCTCGCAGAACTGCTTTCATTGTGTCCCATAGATTCCTGTATGTTGTGCTGAGGTTGTCGTTTAGTTGCAGAAACTGTTTAATTTCTTCTTTAATTTCTTTTGTGGCCCATTGGTTGGTTAACAGAGAGTTGTTCAATTTCCATGTGTTTGTGAGGATTTTGGAATTTCTTCTGCTATTCAGCTCCAGTTTCAAGGTACTATGGTCTGATAGTATGCAAGGGATAACTTTGATTCCTTTGCATCTACTTAAGCTTGTTCTATGGACTAGAATGTGATCTATTTTGGAGAGTGATCCATGAGCAGCTGAGAAGAAGGTATATTCTCGCTTTGAAGGGTGAAAAATTCTGTAAACATCTAATAAGTCCATTTGCTCAAAAGTTTGATTTAGCTCAAGTATTTCCTTATTGATTCTTTGTACAGTTGATCTGTCAATTTGTGACAGTGAAGTATTAAAGTCCCATACTACTATTGTATTCATGGTTAACTGGCTTTTCATGTCCAGTAATGTTTGTTTTATATAGTTGGGTAAATTAGAGTTCAGTGCATAATTATTTATGATAGTTATTTCTTTCTCTTGGATAGTTCCCTGTATGAGAATATAGTGACCTTCTTTATCTCTTTTGATCAGTTTGGGTTTGAAATCTATTTTATCTGCAAACAAGTTAGCCACTCCTGCTTTTTTGCAGTTTCCTGTGGCATGGAGGATTGTTTTCCAACCTTTTATTTTCAGTCTATGGGTTTCCTTCTGAATTAGGTGTGTTTCCTGCATGCAGCAGATTGTAGAATCCTGCTTCTTCTTTTTTTTTTTTTTTTTTTTTTTTTTTTTTTTTT
>PVIC010023141.1:0-27095 GCA_004025085.1 Thryonomys swinderianus | reverse complement strand
GGCACTGAGGTATGTGATACTGATTGCTGGTGGGTGTAAGTCACCATGCCCTACCAGTATTGTTGTACGTGGTTACTAGGGATCGAACCAGGGACCTTGGACTTGCTAGGCAGGCATTGGAACCACTGAGCTAAATCTCCGGTTCACAAACTCATTTTCTTAAGAGAAAAAACAAAGAACCCCAAACAAGTTAGAAGGCCATATTTGCGAAAGCAGCTTTTGAGTGGGCCCTAAAAGAATATGCAGAATTCAGGGCCAGGGATATAGCAAAATGGCAGGACATGTGCTTAACATGTACAAGGCCCTGGGTTTTACCTTCAGCACCATAAAAACAAATAAACAAGCAAAAGAAGAAATCCTGTAATTTAAGTGTGGGGAAAGATCAGGAAAAAGTGGCATTCACAAAAATAAGTAAAGGTTATACAATTAAGTTGGGATACTGAAGAATTAAAAATCCAGGTGAATGTGATAGGAAAAGTCAACAATCAATCACTGAACCCACTATTTCTGTCACTGATTATATTTTGAAAAAGGAACTACACGCCCAGATAAATTTTGGAAGCATTCCTCTTAAAAATTAGCTTGTTTGGGCCAGAGATTTGGCTCAGTGTTTCCAGTGCGTGCCTAGCAAGCACAAGGTCCCTGGTTCGATCCTGGTAACCACATACAACAATACCGGGTGTGGTGGCTCACGCCCATACCACAAGGTATGCCAGTGGTATGTGGTGGCTCAAGCCTGTCACCCCAGCACTTGGGAGGCAGAGGCAGGAGGATTGCTGAGTTCAAGGCTTGCCTGGGAGACATAGTGAGCTCAGGACCAGGCTGAACTACAAAGAGAGACCCTGTCTCAAAAAAAAAAAAAAAAAAATTAGCATGTTGATTAAAAGGTGTGAGAAATTTAGTAGCCTAAAAAAATCTTTTCATTTTGTTTAACCCCAAATTTGCCAATTCTATGTGAATCTAGAACTTCTTTCTCCTTAAAACATCTGTTAAACTAGGTGTAGGGATACATGCCTGCAATTCCAACATTTGGGAACTCAGGCAAGAGGACCACTATGAGTTTGGGGCCAGCCTAAAATACACTGTAATACCTTGTCTCAAAAACAAAACCTGTTAACATCATTCACAGAGGATACAGTGGTTCTGAAATTTCCAAGATGGATGAATGTAGCAACAGCAGCACCATCAATAGAACAAGGGAAGGGCTGAAGGGTTAGCTCAGTGGTTCTGGCGCCTGCCTTGCAAGCGCAAGGTCCTGAGTTCAATTCCCAGTAACCACATATAATGCTGGGCGTGGAGACATGCCCACCAACAATCAACACCGCATACCACAATGCCAGATATGGTGGCTCACGCCTGTAATCCCAGCACTCGGGAGGCAGAGACAGGAGGATTGCTGAGTTCGCGGCAGCTTGCCTGGGCACCATAGTGAGCTCAGGGCCAGCCTAAACTACAAAAGTAAGACCCTGTCTCAAAAAAAAAAAAAAAAAAAAAAAAAAAAAAAAAAAAAAAAAAAAAAAAAAAAAAAAAAAAAAGAACAAGGGAAGGTGAAAAATAAGAATTATGTAAATTGAAAGTAGAAGGAAATGATGACAAATCAATTTAAGATAGTCTGAGTTTGACAAGTAGAAATATCTGCCAATACACATACAGGCGATACTCTAGCTTGGGAGAGGCACCACTATGAAGGTCTAAGTAGTAGAAATAAAAGATAACAAAGAGACTAGTGGGGACTGCCTCTCAGCAGGCAGAAAGAACTGGGAAAAAAGCAACTACTTATATTGGTAACTGACAAAAGTATTAGAATAGCACTGTTTTGTGAAAATTAGAAAGACAGGTTTGTAACAACTAAGGTAATTAACTGAATACAATTCTACAGGAAGGAAGATGAAGATCAAAAAAATATCACTACATGTGGCTATAGTGTTTTGTTGTTGTTTTGCTCTGTTTTGTTTCGTTTTTTCCTAAACACAGTGAGGACCTAAAGAATGAAGATGTTAAATGCAGATGACTTTAAAGCTCTGGGAGATTGATTAAAAACAACATAAACTTCAATTCCATCTCCTACCAATTATGCAAGTCATTTCACATGAGTGAATGAACCAAGAAATAGTGCTCTAATCATTGGGAAATATTCCTTGCCTATTATTCTATAAAACCAGTGTACTAGAGCATCTATGAGTGTCACTGCACCTGTGACCAAGAGAAGAGAGATTATTCTTCAGAAGTAGCAAAGGCAAAAGAAAAGAAGATTTTCTTATTGTGTTTAAGGACTTGAGAGTCCTGTGTATTTATAAGTAGATGAATAAAAGAATGGGAAATACAAGTGGAGACAACCAACAAGCTGAACAGGACGAAAAAGTCATTATCAGTCAAAACAAAAAGTGCAGGCATAGTGATGCACACCTGTAATTCCAGCACTGAGGAGGGTAAGACAGGAGGAACGCTCTGAGTTTAAAGCCAGCGTGGACTATATAGTGAGTTTAAGGTTGGCCAGAAATGCATATTGAGTCTCTGCCTAAAAGGAAGTGCACATGGAGCATTGGTTATAGAAAGAAAGAAACCAAGAGAAGAATAGTGAAGCATCTTCCCCAAAGGGAACCTGCATAGTATTAGTGTATTTAGAGAAGGTCAGGATCTAAAATTGCGGCTTAACAGACTATGTTTGTTCTGTATTTGAAAACTATTTTTTTGAGACAGGGTCTCGCTTTGTAGTTCAGGCTGGCCCTGAGCTCATTATGTAGCCCAGGCAAGCCTCAAACTCAGCAATCCTCCTGTCTCTGTCTCCCAAGTGCTGGGATTACAGGCTTGAGGCATCAAGCCTGGTATTTGTGGTACGTGGTATTGATTGCTCATGGGTATAAATCACCACGCCCAGCATTGTATGTGGTTACCAGGGATCAACTCAGGACCTTGAGCTTGCCAGGCAGGCACCGGAAGGACTGAGCTAAATCTCTAGCCCTTGGAAACTAATTTTAAAACATTTATTAAAAAGTATTTAAGGTGCCAGGCGTGGTGGCTCACGCCTGTAATCCCAGCACTCGGGAGGCAGACACAGGAGGATTGCTGAGTTCGAGGCTTACCTGGGCTACACAGTGAGCTCAGAGCCAGCCTGAACTACAAAGCGAGACCCTGTCTCGAAAAAAAAAGTATTTAAGGGCTGGGGATTTAGCTCAAGTGGTACCACGCCAACCTTGGATGTACAAGGCCCAGAGTTCAATCCCCAGTACTGAAAAAAAAAAAAAAAAAAGTATTTAAATTATTTATTATTAAATTTATTTATTAGGATTTTACATGGTTTATTTAACACGTACTAAATCTCTTCATTGAATAAATATTCACTCCTTTCTATTTCTGAAATACGTAAAAGTCTACAAGGTTTTATTATCATCTTATTAATACTTGTTTTGAAAAAAAAAAAAAAAAGTGTGAAGCTAGAGATTTAGCTCAGTGCTTCCGGCGCCTGCCTAGTAAGCGCAAGGTCTCTGGTTCAATCCCTGGTAACAACATACAACAATACCAGGCATGGTGACTCACACCCACTGGCAATCAGTACCATATACTACAAATGCCAGGCTTGGTGCCTCAAGCCTGTAATTCTAGCACTTGGGAGGCAGAGGTAGAAGGATTGCTGAGTTCAAGGCCTGCCTGGGCTACCTAGTGGGTTTAGGGCCTGCCAGAACTACAAAGCAAGACCCCGTCTCCAAAAAAACAAAAAAAACTGTGTATGAAGATATGTGTTTTTAAATGCTGTATTTCCTCCAAACAAGCTAACCCATCCTGAGGTACATTTTCTGGTTTTCTTCTTCTTTTTTTTTTTTTTGTTTTTGAGACAGGGTCTTGCTTTGTAGTTCAGGCTGGCCCTGAGCTCACTATGTAGCCCAGGCAAGCCCAGAACTCAGCAATCCTCCTGTCTCTGACTCCCAAGTGAAGATTACAGGCATGAGCCACCACGCCGAGCACTGTATGCAGTTACCAGGGACCAAACTTAGGATCTTGCACTTGCAAGGCAGGTGCTGGAACCACTGAGCTAAATCTCCAGCCCCTGAGGTACATTTTCTAATTAAGTATAAAAGACTGGCTATTCCTCTAATTTATTTAGGCAAATTTAAGTATCTAAGAAATATATACTAGTTATATAATATATGATAATCTACAATAAATATTAATATATAGTAAAAATTTACATCAAGATCCAATATAAAACAGTAATGAGCATTATAGTGTTCACAAGGCAATGTTCCTAGCAATATATCTGACTTACATTACAGGCACACCACTCTTGAAACATGAGTAAAATATTTTTCAACTGCATCTGTATAGCAATGGCAGCCTCCCAATCAGGATCCACTTCAATGTGTTGCCCAATCTGTCTTCTGATTTCTTCCATTCCCTGCAAAAAAAAAATTGGTAAACACATATGAACTTCTTTTTTTGCTCCTCTACTGACAAAATATAAGACTGTCAAGATTCATACTTACAAATGTGTAATATTTTACCTTTTAACATGGTTGTTATATTAGGTCAGAATATAGGGGTTCAAATCCCAGCCCTCAGTGATGTAGTTCAGGAATAGAACATCTAACTGCAAATATCACCTGTTTAGCTATATGTAGGGTCAAATTAAGCATTCATTCCTTATATGTAAAATAAGCATAATAATGCCCAACTACCTCATAAGACTACTATAAGGCTCAAAAGAGATACTACCTATAAAGGGTTTACTATACCTATGTCACATGACAAACATTCACTAACCATCAATAGTAAATTAAGGTATAAAGTACGATTAGTGAGTCAAGGTTTAAATCGTATTTCTATTTTGCTAGACAAGTTTTCTCTCATAAAATCCATAATCTTCAAAGAAGCAGGAGGAATAAGAAGAAAGGGAAAAGAGGAGGAAGAGAGTAGAGAGGAAAGAAGGAGAGGAGAAAGAGAAAAAGAAGGGAAATGAGATGAGAGACAAGAATCCTGTCAATGAGCTAAATACCCAGCCCAAACAAGACAAGAAAGAGGAAGAAGAAAAAGTACGACAATAGCAATAGCAACCACAACACCAAGATTATACTTTTTTTTTGTTTTATTTTAGACAGGGTCTCGTTTTGTAGTTCAGGCTGGCCCTGAGCTCACTATGGAGCCCAGGCAAGCCTTGAACTCAGCAATCCTCCTGCCTCCGTCTCCCAAATGCTGAGATTACAAGTGTGAGCCACCACGCCTGACAGAAAAATTATATTTCTAAACATAAATTTCTCTCACTGATGTATAGAAGAATTATAATACCTGCATACAGGTAAGAATCTTCAAAAAAGATCGAAAGCCTTCAAGGAACTGTGTTCTTAATCTTTCTGTCCATATTGTGGGCTTGCTGATCAGGATATACCTATCATGTCAAAAAAGAAAGAAACATTTCATTTCTTTGTCTTGAGATATTTCAAGGTTCTCAGGGTTATAGACAATGGTATCTTATCAAAATTATACATTTTAATTTCTTAAAATAATTACAAGCTCTGAGTAGAGCTAGAATAATTTATTTGCCTTTATTTTACATATAAATAGCAAACTGTGGGAATACTCTACAAGACACAGATATTAAAGCTGAGGGTGACTGCTCCATACCCTTATATCCTGAGAAGCTGCTATGATTAAACCAGCCTCAGGTACTAGCCACCTCTGGACAAATGTTACAGACCTTCTCAAACTCTTAACACTCATTCCCTAAAGGGCCAACTGAGATCCCTTACTGAATGTAAGAACAGATTTCCTTGGATGCACAAGGGCCCATGTTTGATACCCAGCACCACAAAACAAAACAAAACCAAAAAAACAGATTTCCTGTATCCAGGTTTTCAGAATCCAGAACCTGGAAGAAAGAGGTGAATACCTATGTCATGATGTACTGATTTCATGAAAATACAGATCACTGTGGCCTATCATTTACAAAATTTCCTTTGGCTGAAAAGACAATGGTTGGTTTCATATCCAACTGAAAAATATTTATAATGGATGAGTTCTCAGTAATCAGATAATTATTAGAAATTATTTTCCATTCAATCAATATACATTCCTGTCATATACATTGGGTATTGACAACATACACATGAACAAGATATACACTCTTTTCCTTGAACTTCAGAAAACAGTGAGGGAACCAGACATATTTGGGGGACACTGAGACCCAGTGGGAAGCACTGAAATAATGCACAGGGCCAGGAGTGTTTGCACACACACCCTGGGCTACACAGTGAGCCATGACCAGCCTGAACTACAGGACAAGATTCTGGGTCAAAGCACTAAAAAAGTACAAAGAAAGTAATATAGAAATATAAAAGGCAACCAAGCCAGGTAATTTTTTTTAAAAACTGTAAGGAAAAAAAAAAAAAGGGGCCAGAGGGTTAGCTCAATGTTTCCAGCGCCTGCCTCCCAAGTGCACGGTCCTGAGTTTGATCCCCGGTAACCACATACAATGCTGGGCATGGAGACTCATGCCCACCAACAGTCAATACCACATATCACAGTGCCGGGTGTGGTGGCTCACGCCTGTAATCCCAGCACTCGGGAGGCAGAGGCAGGAGGATTGCTGAGTTAAAGGCTTGCCTGGGCTACATAGTGAGCTCAGAGCCAGCCTAAACTACAAAGCAAGACCCTGTCTCAAAAAAAAAAAAAAAAATTGTAAGAAGAGTGGAGTTCTTTTTGACAGTGGAGATTTCTGCCATGTTAGACATCCATTAACATGTGATTATACATTAAGATATCATCATCACTGTGGATACATTGGGACACAGCCATAATCCAAGTTGCTCAGGAGATTGAGGCAAGATCACAAATTCTAGACCAGTCCAGACACTTTCAGCAAGATTCTGCTTCAAAGTAAAAAAAAAAAAAAAATGGGTAAGGGGCACCTAGGGATACAGTTTAGTGGTAAGAATATTCCTGGGTTCAAGCCTCAGTACAAGAATTTTTTAAAAATCAGGGCCTTATCAAAGAAATAACTTTGAAATATAATACTTAGTACCTAAATCCTTCATGCTTTGATTTGAGACATGCTATGTAACTGAAACTATCCCTAAAAACACTAAGTAGCCCATGCTCGCCTCAAATTCCTGATGATCTCTTTGGCTCAGCATACACGTGTGCTATGATGACCAGCTAGACCTTTTAAAGTAAGAGAAAACTGGGTGCATTGTACAGCTCTGTAATTTCAGAACTTGGGGAGGGAAAGGCAGGTGAATCAGAAGTGTAAGACCCACCTGAGCAACTTAACCAAGATCCTGTCTCAAAATTTAAAAAGAATAAAAGGGGTTGGGATTGTACTTCAGTGGTAAAGTGCCTCTAGGTTCAAGTCCCAGTACCAACAATTCAAAAAATAAATTTAAAAGACAAAATTAATATCTCCAAAAATAAACTGAAGGCAATACAGTCTGGTCATTCTCTAGAATACTGCTACTTAGGGCATAACCCACTGAAGGTAAAGGGCAGTGGTCTCATCTGAGTGCCTTTTAGAAATCCAAGATCTCGGGCTCTAGTCAGACCTGGAGAATCTGCATCTTGACAAGCTCCTCAGATATTTTGCACACATATGAGAAGCCGTGCACTAAACTCAAATCACAGTGGATAAGACCTAAACATTAAAATGGAAACACCAAACCTGCTGCAAAACAGATCAGGTAGAACCATTGGAGACACTGGCTTAGGGAAAGACTTTATCAACAAAACTTCTATAGCACAAGAATTAGCAGAAGGAATCAACAAATGGGCTCTCATCCTATTAAAAAGCTTCTGCACAGTTCTGGGCGTGGTGGCTCACGTCTGTAGTCCCAGCACTTGGGAGGCAGAGGCAGGAGGATTGCTGAGTTCGACACTTGCCTGGGCTACATAGTGAGCTGAGGGCCAGCCTGAACTACAAAGTGAGACCCTGTCTCAAAAAAAAAAAAAAAAAAAAAAAAAGCTTCTGCACAGCAAAAAAAACCACCAGCAGAGCAAAAAACAACCAGCTAAATGGGAAAAAATCTTTATCAGCTGTTACTCAAAGGGCTACTCTCTAGAATATATAAAGACAGCTGACCCACAATTTAGACCCAATTCAAAAATGGGCATCTGAAATGAACAGACATTTTTCAGAAGAAGAAGTAAAAACAGCCAAGAAGCAGATGAAAAAATGCTCAATATCAATGGTCATTCGAGAGAAGCATATGAAAACAACACTGAGACTTCATTTCACTCCACAAAGAATGGATGCTATTGCAAAATTAACCAGTAACAAATGCTGGCAGGGCTTCACGGAGGAAGGAAAACTTCTCCACTGCTGCACTCTTGGTGCAACCACTGTGGAAATTCCCCACAAACCTAGGAATAGAAATCCCATATGATTCTGTTAGGGATATACACGAGAGAATTAAAAGGATTCATATCACAGTGACATATGCGCACCCATGTTCACAGCAGCTCAGTTTGTGGTAGCTAAATCTTGAAAACAATCCAAATGCCCATCAACTGGAGACAGGATAAAGAGGATGTGGGTTTTGTTGGTTTTTTTTTTTTTTTTTTTTGAGACAGGGTCTTGCTTTGTAGTTCAGGCTGGCCCTGAGCTCACTATGTAGCCCAGGCAAGCCTCAAACTCAGCAATCCTCCTGTCTCTGCCTTCCGAGTGCTGGGATTATAGGCGTGAGCCACCACATCCGGCGAGGATGTGGGTTTTTTAAAAATAAAATAAAATGAAGTATTACTCTGCCATAAAGAATGATAAATTTGAGCCATTCCTACTCAAATGGACATACCTAGAGAACATACTCATAGGTGAAATAAATAGGTCACAGATGTGTAAACACTGTATCTTTTCTTTGGTATGAGAATCTAAAGATGTAAATGAGTTCTAGAATATATGATAGATATTACAAAATAGAAACTATTCAAAGAGAATATGGGGTAAGGATAAGTAATGAGGGGAAAGAAAAAATGTGATGGTAAAAAAGGAAACAAAGCATATGGGGTGAGGGTTGTGGGGTGGGCAGGGGAATGGGAAAAAATGAAAATTAAGTTGTGTCATATACTGGTACAAATTCTCAATGTTGATTGTGATCATGCTGTGTATATAAAATGTACCAATAAAGAATTCAATTTAAAAAAATGTAGAAAATGTGAGAAACACTGATCCGGAACAACAGGATATTTATACTTCTAGTTTTTCACACAGTTCACATCTGACCTTGGTAGTTGTCCTCACCAGTAAAAAGGGAAGGATAAAGGAAGAAAGGAAAGGGCAAAGAGGGAAAGAAATCTGCAGATAAAAGTACGTGACAAAGGTGAATTGGAAAAGAGAGAGAAAGGAATAGATGAAGTGGAAGAGTAAGGAGGTGGTCTGGCCTAAGAGTCTGCTTCTGCTATGCTTTTCAAGTATGGAACATAGGAACAAGTTACAGATGGAATTTCCTTAATGGGCCAGGATTGATTTCCACACTGAATTAATAACTGCAAAACTAAACACCTCAGGAATCCTCCATAAAGAAAGGAAAAATCTAAATTAACAGATTTTTTTTTTTTTTTTTGAGACTGGGTCTTGCTTTGTAGTTCAGGCTGGCCCTCAGCTCACTATGGAGCCCAAGCAAGCCTCAACTCAGCAATTCTCCTGTCTCTGCCTCCCGAGTGCTGGAATTACAAGTCTGAGCCACCACACCCAGCACTGTGGTATGTGGTATTGATGGCTGGTGGTCCTGAGTCACAACGCCCAGCATTTATGTGGATACCAGGATCAAACTCAGAACCTTGCACTTGCAAGGCAGGCGCCGGAACCACTGAGCTAAATCTCTAGCCCAACAGAGACATATTACTAAATACAAGAGGAAAGTAGTAATCCCTCCTTTCTATGCTCTCCCAGGCAGATAGCTGGAGAACTGTGCTCATTCCTTGGCATATAAATGGTGAACATTTCATTGGAAAAAGCTCAGAAGAAGACAAAGATCTAGAAGAAAAAAAATTTTTGTTTTGAGACAGGGTCTCGCTTTGTAGTTCAGGCTGGCCCTGAGCTCACTGTGTAGCCCAGGCAAGCCTGGAACTCAGCAATCCTGTCTCTGCCTCCCGAGTGCTGGGATTACAGGCATGAATCACCATGCCCGGCACTGTGGTATATGGTATTGATGGCTGGTGGGTGTGAGTCTCCACGCCCAGCATGGTATGTAGTTTCCGGGGATCAAACTCAGGACCTTGCGCTTGCGAGGCAGGCACCGGAACCAGTGAGCTAACCCCCCAGCCCATGAAAATTTTTTTTCTTTTTTTTTTTTTTCAGACAGGATCTCGCTTTGTAGTTCAGGCTGGCCCTGAGCTCACTATGGTGCCCAGGCAAGCCGCCGCGAACTCAGCAATCCTCCTGTCTCTGCCTCCCGAGTGTTGGGATGACAGGCGTGAGCCACCACGTCTGGCACTAAGAAATTTTAAACAATATGAAGTGGGAACAATTAAACACATGGCAACTGTCATCCCAGCTCTTTGTAAGGCTAAGGCTGGAGGATCATGAATCCAAAGCCAAATTGTCAATTTAGCAAGACCTTGTCTTAGAATTAAATATACACATACATGCAATAAAATGGGGTGCAGATGTAGCTTAGTGGCAGAGCCCTTGCCTAGCATGTGCAAAGCCCTAGGTTCAATTTCTAATACTACTTGAAAAAAATTATTGCTTGGAAGATACAACTGGTGTTTCAAAAAAAAAATTTTTTTTGAGACAGGGTCTCGCTTTGTAGTTCAGGCTGGCCCTGAGCTCACTATGTAGCTTAGGCAAGCAAACTCAGCAATCCTCCTGCCTCTGCCTCCCAAGTGCTGGGATTACAGGTGTGAGCCACCACACCCGGCAGTGCGGTATGTGGTATTGATTGCTGGTGGGCCTGAGTTTGACCCCCAGTACTGGGGAAAAAAAAAAAGCTGCATAGCAAGAGAAACCACAGTGAAAAGACAACCTATAGCGTATGTAAAAATTTTTACCAGCTGTTCTTCAGACAAGGACTACTAATTAGAATATATAAAGAACTGAAAAGATCAGGTCCTCCCAAAAATATCCAATTCAAAAATGGGTATCTGAAAGGAACGACATTTTTCAGAGGAAGAAGTAGATGCAGCAAAATGAAAAAAGGTTCAACATCACTGGTCATTCAAGTGATGCAGATGAAACCAACACTGAGATTCCACCTCATTTCAAGAAAGAAAGAACGCTTTTGAGAAATTGACCACATTGATGTGGGTTTTTAAAAAATTTTATTTTTGTTTTGTTTTTAGTACCAGGGATTGAACTCATGATCTTATGCTTTTGAGGCAGTCTCTGGAACTACTGAACTAAATCCCCAGCCAGGGTGGTTTTTTTTGGAAACAGAGTCTTGCTTTGTAGTTCAGGCTAGTCCTGAGCTTACTCTGTAGCCCAGGCAAGCCTTGAACTCACAGCAATTTTCTTGTCTCTGCCTCCCAAGTGCTGGGATTATAAACCTGAGCCACCACACCCAGCACTGTGGTGTGTGGTACTGATTGCTGGTGGTGTGAGTCACTAGGCCTGGTATTGTTGTATGTGGTTACCAGGGATTGAACCAGGGACCTTGCGCTTGCTAGGCAGGTACCAGAACCACTGAACTAAATCTTTGGTCCCCCAAAAACTAAAATGGAGTATTATTCAGCCATAAGGAAGGACAAATTAGGGACATTTATGCTGAAAAGATGTGTCTTGAGGACATATTCATAAATGATACAAATAGGACGTAGATATGTAAATGCCATATCATTTCTCCAGTATAAGAAATTGAAGGTGTAAATGAGGTCTAGAAGGTATGACAGGTATTGTGAGATAGGAGGAAAATGTTCAAAGGGAAAAGGAAAAGGGGGCAGGAATAGGGGAAAGTAAAGAAGGGAAAGAAAAAATTGATGGTAAAAATAAATGAAAACAAAGGGTACATATATATGTGTGTATATATATATATGTGTGTGTGTGTGTGTACATATATGTATATATGTGTATGGAGACGAATGATAGTCAATGACTTATGGGTGACAACTTTAAGTATAACCAGTAGGAGTCTTGCTTTTTAATTTTTTATTTTTCATACTGGGAATTGAACTCAGGGCCAGGTGTTTACCAGGCAGGGACTGGGTTGCTGAGCTACATCTCTGCCCAGAGTCTTGCTTTGCATAATATAATTCATGCATAAATTGACTATGGAACAAATTTAAATCACAATGGCTACATGCCAATTCACTACCTAATTCATCCACCATCTCTACTGTACTGAGGGTTTGCTAACATTACCAAATTACCTATAAAGAAAAGACTTATATGCCACATTCAAAGGAGAAATTTAGGAATCTGAAAGAGCCCTAAAGAACTCAGCTCAAGGGCCAAGGATTTAACTCAGTTGTTCCAGCATCTGCCTTGCAAGCACAAGGTTTGGAGTTCGATCCCGGGAAACCACATACCACAAAGCCAGGCTGAGATAAGGTCTCTTTATACCTATTTTCATTAGCATTTTTTTTTGTTTTGAGACAGGGTCTCGCTTTGTAGTTCAGGCTGGCTCTGGGCTCACTGTGTAGCCCAGGCAAGCCTGGAACTCAGCAATCCTCCTGCCTCTGCCTCCTGAGTGCTGGGATTACAGGCCTGAGCCACCACGCCCGGCACTGTGGTATATGGTATGATGGCTGGTGGGCATGAGTCTCCACGCCCAGCATTGTATGTGGTCACCGGTATCAAACTCAGGACCTTGTGCTTGCGAGGCAGGCGCCGGAACCACTGAGCTAACCCTCCAGCCCATGCCTTTGAGTTTTTAACAAATAGTCACTAAAGCCAGGGATTTAGTTCAAGTGGTACTGTACCTATGTTGCAAGTCTAAGGGCCTGAATTTGATCCCGGGTACCACACACAGAAAAAAAAAATTCACAAAAATATATTTTCTTTTAGTACATTTTAAAAATAATTTTTGAAGTCTATGATTTATTAAGCAGTTGTCTATCTTAACCCTTACAATATTCACCATCTATTTCTAAAATGAATTTATTTCCTTTTAGGTGCAACAGTCCCAAATGTGATCTATCATGTGATTTCCCAATCCTCTTCAGGGAAAAACACTTCTATTAACAAGCACCTGTTAAAAACTGATGACTTAGTATACCTATGAACAGGGGAGTTAAATTTTTACAAGCGGGTCACCTGACAATATAATACTATACTAAGAGACTTCATTACAAGGACAGAAGCACCAAGCAGTGAGTGAAAGTTGTGGTAATTACTAGAAGATGCATTTGGTGAGCCAGGAGAGCCCAAGTGCCTGTGAAAGGCCTCTCCTCAGTATTTCCTTTATCAACTTGCTACAAACTCAGGAAGACACCTTTGCTGAAGACTTCACAGATCCTCACTGGTGCCAGAGGGGACAAGTTCCAGCACTCATCCCTTAGGATGTACAGAGGGCTTATTTGCATCTAGCCTATGTATATCCTCCAGAATACTATAAATCACCTTTAGCTTTAATACCTAACACAATGGAAATACTATGTAAATACTTATTATCCTATCCTATTTTGAGAATAAGAACAAGAAAAAAAGTCTGTACATGTTCAATACAGACTCAATTATTTTCTCACATATTTTCAGTATGCAGGCGGTAGACTACAGATGTAAATTCCTTGGGTATAGAAAGCCAACTGTATTAACTTGATTACATTAACATGTAACAGCTCTTTCCACTCACCATCATTATAAAGAAATCCCAAATAATCAAAAGGGCCAACCAGAAGTTTACTTACAAAAGAGACCAAATACACATCTTATGATCTGACTGGAATCACTTACTTTAGGTCACATATTACTGCATATACTCTTCCCAATTTGTCCTGGCTATAGCCCTGGAAGTTGAATTTATTGTTCCTGTCCAAGTACTCAGGTAAAACTTCTAGTAGAGTTTCAGTAATGACAGAGATAACATTCTGCTCTTCAATGAGATGTCGAGCCTGCAGAATATTGCAAGAATATTTACCATTAGCTCACTATCATATCTTTTTTTTTTTTTTTTTTTTTAAGACAGGGTCTCGCTTTGTAGTTCAGGCTGGCTCTGAGTTCACTATGTAGCCCAGGCAAGCCTTGAACTCAGCAATCCTCCTGTCTCTGCCTCCCGAGTGCTGGGATTACAGGCGTGAGCCACCATGCCCAGCCTTACCATTAGCTCATCATGGTATGGATGTACCTCATTCATTGGGTTGGTCAGGAAGTGCTTCTTGAAAAGAAAGCACAGTCCTCAGTCTCAGAGAATGGTAAACTATGGATAAGTTAGTTTCTGTAAATAAAAACTCCCTACTCTTCAGTAACCAGAAAACACTCGTCTGGATACGCCAAGCTCATTATGTAGATCATCTAGATAAACATATTTTTTCTTATTTTTACGGTACTGGGGATTGAGCTCAGGCCCTTGTGTGTCCAAGGTTGGCACGGTACCACTTGAGCTAAATCCCCAGCCCAAGATAAACATTTATCGTAAGTCATCACATGAAGATATCCTTCACTTCAATCACATCAGTATCTATTCTGGCATCTCTCCTACACCTCCAATCCAATTTTCTTCCTCATCCTTTTCTCTGGCCTTTTGAAAAGGGAAAGAAAGAATGGTTAATCAAACTGTCAAACACAAATAGGAAATAATAGTACAAAAAGGTAGCAGAATCCTCCATTTTCCTGCTAGGCCTCTGCAGCACCATCTCAAACATCTTGACATACCTTGACAGGTACACTCTCTTTTCTTAGTCTTATCTTACTCTATTGATCTACACCAAATAAAAACTAAAAACAAAAGAGTAAATTTTTAAAAAGGTCTTGGTATGGAAAAAGCAGTGCTTTTAAATTACTCTAGAAAGTGAGCAGTCAGCTCTCCATGGCAATCTGCAGAGATCAGGACATTTGGACCAGATCAGTGGCCAATTACTCAGTTTTGCTCACTACTGAAATATTATTCTCATGAAAATATTACTGAAGTACTTTGAAGTTTTCAAATTGGAATTAGCTAATTTATAGATTCTGATATTTTAATTTAATTAACATTAAATGATATGAATAAAAAGCAAAATTACTTAAGACTGCTTAGAAAAACCAGACACATACCAGAGTAGGCACAGTGAATATCTGAACTGACAGTGCAGTTATAGAGATGCTTCTGTCATGATCATCACTGATATATTCTTTCTGCAGTTGTTTGTAATACTGAAAGATACAAGTGGAGAATCGATTACTTTTCTATTAAGCCACTACTACTTTAACATCTCAGTTTTACTAACTCCTATTTATTACACCAGGATATCATGGTAAACAAAAATAACCTGGAAAGAAAACAGCAGTAAAAAAAAGAACAAATATGAATTTAGCTACTCAATACAGCAGAAGTGGAAGAACTGTTAAAACAACAACAGGGTCAGAGATTTAGTTCAGTGGTTCTGCTGCCTGCCTAGCAAGCACAAGGTCCCTGGTTCAATCCTGGTAACCACACACAATCATATGATATTGGGCGTGGTGACTCACACCCACTAGCAATCAGTACCACACCCGACAATGCTGGGTGTGATGGCTCAGGCCTGTAATCCCAGCACTCAGGAAGCAGAGGCAGGAGGATTGCTGAGTTCAAGGCTTACCTGGGCTCCATAGTGAGCTCAGAGCCAGCCTGAACTACAAAGTGAGAACCTGTCTCAAAACAAACAAACAAAACAACAATAAACAAACACAGGTGAAAACCACGAAGGAATGTAATGGAGTAGTTTATACTTTTTTCAAACAATCTAGAATAATCCTTAGGAGTTTCTACTACAGTGGGGACAGGGGATATATTTAAAGCATTTAACAACAAATATGACCAAAAAGACCAACCAATCAGAGTCAATCCAGCCTTAAATGGAACAGAGGCTGGCTGAAAATAATTTTTATCTATACTGGTACATGCCACCTGGAAATCAACCCTAAAACATTAGGAGAACAATAGCAATAATACACTCAGTCACGTAAGAAGCATCTATTATGTGTAAGCAATTGGATGCCAGATTTGCATATTTAACCGTTTAGAATTTCTAGAGTTTAAGATAACTACGATGTACAAAAATTATCATCTAAGTAGAGAGATTAGTATTAATATAAGGAAATAAAATTTCATACCAGATCACACATTTTTTTTATGAAGTACATTGTGATTTTATCCATTTTTTTTTTTTTTTTTTTGAGACAGGGTCTCATTTGTAGTTCAGGGTGGCCCTGAGCTCACTATGTAGCCCAGGCAAGCCTCGAACTCAGCAATCTTCCTGCCTTTGCCTCCCGAGTGCTGGGATTACCCACCATGCCCGGCACTTTGGTATGTGGTATTGATAGCTGGTGGGCATGAGTCAACACGCCCAGCATTGTATGTGGTTACCAGGATCAAACTCAGAGCCTTGTGCTTGCGAGGCAGACTCGGGAACCACTGAGCTAAATCTCCGGCCCGATCTTATCCAGTTTTAATGTCACTGAATCAGAGCTTGTGGATAACAGCTACAATATTAAATATAGATATCAATAGATAAATTATATATATAATTTTTATTTAAACATAACCTAGGTGCCAGGGATTTAACTTTAGTGGTACCATGCCTACCCTGCAAGCACAAGGGCCTGAGTTCAATCCCTGGTACCACCAAAATATAAAAAAATAAACATAGCCCCAACCTTTTGAAATGGTATATTCTAACAAAAGATCAGGTAACATGAACTTTACATTCGGTTGTGTTAGGATATTCTTAAGGCTTTGTGAAATATCAATAACTGTGTAAATAATCGGCCAACTTTCTGGTAGTCTTTATATCTAGTCTTTCACAATTTATAATTTATATATCTAATATTTTACATATAACATTTTGTTAACATATTGTTTCCATTCATAGATCTATGGTGAAATAAATTATATATGGATTTTATATATGTAATAAGTATGGACTACAAAGAACAGTACAATCATTATAAGAAGTCATACTAATTTTTTTTTGCTTTTTGGAGACAGGGTCTCGCTTTGTAGTTCAGGCTGGCCCTGAGCTCACTATGGTGCCCAGGCAAGCCGCCACGAACTCAGCAATCCTCCTGTCTCTACCTCCCAAGTGCTGGGATTACAGGCGTGAGCCACCAGGTCCGGCATTGTGGTATGCAGTGTTGACTGTTGGTGGGCGTGTCTCCACACCCAGCATTGTATGTGGTTAATGGGGATCGAACTCAGGTCCTTGCGCTTGCGAGGCAGGCGCCAGAACCACTGAGCTAACCCTCCGGCCCAAGAAGTCATACTAATTATTACTTTTAATACTCGATATTTGCATAATACTGGGCAATGCCTTTTATATGATTTTTCAGATTATACATATTATCTTAATTCTATCAACATTCTATCTCTAGTGACTTTTAGAATACTCAGTATTTTCACACTGAGCTACATCCCAGCTCTTTATTTTGTTTTACTTTGAAATAGGATCTCAGTAAACCACTAAATTGGCTATGTTGGGGTCCCACTTGCAATTCTCCTGCTTCAGCCTCCCAGAGTTCTGGGATTACAGGTGTGTACCACAATCCCCAGCAAGAGTAGGTATTCTAATCCACCACACCAGTGTGTCATCACCCACAATAAAATTTCCCTCTTTCCTTCTAATTCCATCCTGGGCCCTATCTTTCCCTGTCTTAAGTCTTACAGAATTACCTGTAACTCAAAATCAGAAGGAATCAACAGGTATTTGTTATATATCTTTGTAAAAGGCAAAGTATAAAATTCACAGAAGTTCTGTTTTCTGTAATCTTACAATCTATCTTGGGAGATAGAAGAAAAGATAATATCATAGGGGATATCTGTCTATATATAGATATATATCAATAAGGAAACATTAAAAAAAGGTGTAAATTTTACCCTTGTGTTTTAATTTCAGATATAATTCTTGGCCACCTACTTCCTGCTTCCTTTTAATAGAAACATCTATTTCTATTCCAGCTATTCTCTTAAATTAGCTACTTCTATTTGTATTACAATTTTACTGACAGGCAAATAAATGATGATCAGAAAGAACAAATGCATGTGTGAATGTGATAACTTCTCTTCATTCAGCCTAGGAAAATAGTTCATTTGCTATCTATCTCTTCTCTGGGAATGGTGTTTCCATACTACAAAATGCCATTTACAACAATATTAATATAACATAAAATAATGAATTTTTACAAAGAAATCATAAAAGTAAATTCTTTCAATTCATAATTATTTTTATTAGGTCATTTATAAGAACTGCTTTTTTATAAATATTTGTAAACGGAAATTACCTTCACAAATTCCATAGCAAAGAGTTTTTTGTATTCCATCTCCATAAAAAAACTGCTGAAGATCAATTCATGAAGGATCTTACGGGCACCTATGTATCATTTAGGATTGGAGAATAAGGAGATATCACCAAGGCAAAAACATTCTAGTTGTTAGAAGTAGTAGAATATTATAAAAGTACTTCATACACTAATAGATCTCAAGGACAATTATAAATAACACTCATTACAGTAATATTTAATGTTAAATTTTAAAAACATATTGCTTTTCCTTTTCTGTACTTTGGAGGAGGGTATAAATTGAGCTATATTCCCAGCCCTTAAAAAAAAAAATGGTGTAGTTGCACATGCCTGTAATTCCAGCACTTGAGAGGCTAAGGCAGGAGGACTGTCTTGAGTCTGAGGTCAACCCAGAGTACATAGTGAGTTCAAAGCCAGTCTGGACTGTAAAATGAGACCCTGTCTTAAAAAGCCAAAAAGAATTTTTTTTTTTGGACAGATTATTTCTCAGTAAGTCAATAAACTCCCACACTAGGCTCAAACTTAAGATCTTCTCAAGATACTGGGATATAAGCATTCATCAGAATGCTTGGTCCCTTTTTCACTTTTAAGTTTGAGATAGTCTCACATAATTTCTCCATACTGACCTCTGAACTCACAACCCTACTGGCTCAGTCTTCTGAGGAGCTGGGCTTACATGTATGAACTACTACGATTGGCTTTTACTTAGATTTTTCCTTTTTTTTTGAGACAGGGTCCTACTATGTAGTCTAGGCTGACCTTGAACTAATGTTACTCAGACTGACCTGAAACTTGCAGTAATCCTCTGCTTCAGTCCCTGAAATACAGTGCTAGGGTAACAGCTGGGTACTGACACACCTGACATTCATTTAGGAATTTTAAAATGACATAAATAATAAATGCATTGGTAAATAAATATATAGAGACATTCTTTTTAACTGGTCCTCACAAAAGGAAAAGCCACTATAATTTAAAGGCCTGGGTTTTGATACAGAAAAATACTAATTTAACCCTAACTTCCCCTGTTATATCTTCACCATTAAACTTTACAATTTTTATCTTCTTTTAATTCCTGGTTAGTAGCACAGGTAAAGGTCTACTTACCTTTATAAAGCTTTGCATCCCATAGCATTAACTTGCTTATGAGACAGGGATTCTCAGAGCCACGTTCTTCACTAAGGCAAGCTTGGCAAAATATCTGCCTAAAATCACCTATAAACAAAAATTAGGTAATTTTTATTCTCTCTCTCTCTCTCTTTTTTTTTTTTTTTTTTAAGACAGGGTCTCACTTTGTAGTTCAGGCTGGCCCTGAGCTCACTAGGTAGGCCAGGCAAACCTTGAACTCAGCAATCCTCTTGCCTCTGCCTTCCAAGTGCTGGGATTACAGGCATGAACCATGACACCTGGCACTGTGGTATGTGCTGCTGATTGCTGGTGGGCATGAGTTACCATACCCAGTAATTTTGTATGTGTTTACCAGGGATTGAATTTAGGACCTTGCACTTGCTAGGCAAGTGCCAGAACCACTAAGCTAAATCTCTAGCCCCAGGTAATTTTTATTCTTAGGAAATTTCTCCTAAAAGTACATTTCTTATAACACATGAAAAAAACTAAACCTACTATGCTTGATGTCAAGAATAATTCTGTCAAGGGCCGGAGGGTTAGCTCAGTGGTTCTGGCGCCTGCCTCCCAAGCGCAAGGTCCTGAGTTTGATCCCCGGTTACCACATATAATGCTGGGCGTGGAGACACGCCCACAAACAACCAACACCGCAAACCACAATGCCGGACATGGTGGCTCACGCCTGTAATCCCAGCACTCGGGAGGCAGAGACAGGAGGATTGCTGAGTTCGCGGCGGCTTGCCTGGGAACCATAGTGAGCTCAGGGCCAGCCTGAACTACAAAGCGAGACCCTGTCTCAAAAGCAAAAAAAAAAAAAAAAAAAAAAAAAAAAAGAATAATTCTGTCAACATCAAAGAATCAAGAGCCAAGAAAGGATATCATTGGACATTATGTATTGCATAGATTATCTCATGATATTATGTACTTGAAATATAATAATTAAAATTTATTGAAATGAATACTTGATCAGGAGAGAATGCAAATAAATTTATTTTACATTTAATAACATTTAATTTGTGACCATAAAAAATAAAACAGTTTATCAGAAATAAGACAAATAGAATGTATACTTACTTGAAAAGCTCATAAGTTTGTTCATCCAAGAACCAAGACGCAAAGCAAATTTCTGGTGAGCCATAACTTCAGAATGTAATACTTCTACATGAAGTGGATGTTGAGAAACATTTTCTGAATGACTCTACAAATGAAAGAAATAATAATTTAAAACAAACTAGTGCTAAATTTTGCTTTTAGTTAAGTAATTTTTTCTTTCTTTTTGAATCAGGGTATCAGTAGATAGTTCAGGCTAGCCTTAAACTCATTATATAGCCCAGGCTGGCCTTGAACTCTTGGCTAGCCTCCCAAATGCTGGGATTATAGGCATGTACCACCAGAATCAGTCTCAGTAGTCTATTTTTTTTCTTTTTTAATTGAATTCTTTATTGGTACAATTTATATACATCTCACAATCACATATAACATTGGGGAATTTGTACCACTATATGACACAAGTTAATTCTCATTTTTACCCATATCCCTACCCACCCACACTTCCCCACCCCCTTCATACATACTCTTTTATTTTCTTTCTGTATCATATTTATTCCTTCCCCTCATTACATTCCCACACTAAATTTTCTATGGAAATTTCCCACTCTATAAAAGCTGTCATACTTTGTAGAGCTCATTTGCATCTACAGGTGTTCATGTGAAAGAGAAGATCTGGAATTTGCCTATCTGATTTCATTAAAAAATTTAAAAAAAAAGAAGGAAAGAAAAAGAAGAGGAACTAGCTAAACTAGTTTAGGCAGCTCTAAATCTTTGAGCGTAAGTACCCCATCCTAATTCTTCTAAGGATGTCAAATCACTAAAGCAAATCCTGCTTGTTCTACTTGGTTCTTAAGTTACCTTTATATCTTCCTTTGCTTCCTGGCAAGCAGCATAAGTACCTGCTTTGACAGCCCGACGACCCTAATTGTAGACAAAAATAAAAACTTGGTAGTGGAAATGATAACCACAATCAGTAAGCTAGATATACTATACAGACCTAATGAGCTGTCAAATATTAATCACATATTAAAAGACAAATCAACTAAAGACTAACAAAAAGTTTGAAGGTTATAGGATAGTACCTTGAAGATAGACATAAATGTTAAACACCTTTTTTTTTTGGAAAGGGGACATTATGTAGCTCAGGCCGGCCTTGAACTCACTATGTAGCCAAAACTGGTCTTGAACTGTTGGTGCTCCTCCTGTCACAGCTTCCCAAGTGCTGGGATCATAGCTTTGCACCACCATGCCCAGCCATACCTAGCACTTGTATGAAGCATCTGAACTCTGCGTACCTCTAAAAGAGAATTTACACAATTTAGGATGCTGGTTTTCCCATTTGGCAAAAGTGCCTGTTCTCGGGCCGGAGGGTTAGCTCAGTGGATCCGGCACCCGCCTCGCAAGCACAAGGTCCTGAGTTCGATCCCCAGTAACTACATATAATGCTGGGCATGGAGACTCACCCCCACCAACAATCAATACCACATACCACAGTGCCGGGAATGGTGGCTCACGCCTGTCATCCCAGCACTCGGGAGGCAGAGACAAGAGGATTGCTGAGTTCCAGGCTTGCCTGGGCTCCATAGTGAGCTCAGGGCCAGCCTGAACTACAAAGCGAGACCCTGTCTAAAAAAAAAAAAAGTGCCTGTTCTGTACCTAATATAGAGTACTTTGTACTTGTATTAGATAACAACTTAGGTTTAGTTTTAAATATTTTCACAAATGAAGGTAGAACTCTTCAACATGTATTCTATAATGTACTTGTGGCCCATTAATGAGTTGGAGGTGTGGTCAGTGTATAGATTCTTTCAGCTCTGGAGCTGGATAACCAAAGCCTACTTAGGACTTCCTGGCATCTCATTTTTTCATATTTACATAAATGTAAATGTAAAAATTTACTATTTTCTATATGTGTGTCGTAAAAAAGAACATAAAGTACTATCTTCTTCATGTAACCTTTATAATAATCCAATAAGGAAGTTACTCCTATTTCACAGAGAAGAAAACCAAGACAGAGATTTTGAGTAATTTGCCTTTAAATTAAGTGATCAATCCATACATCCATGACAAGCAGTGTATTTCCAGAGTCTATACTTAAAGTCATACTACAATATTCCCCATTTAGCTCTTTGGCATGTTTATGTAAGAATTACCCAAATGTATTTGACCTGTTAATTACACCAACATGGTTACCATTACATAGGAAAAATAATGCACCAAAAAACCAAGCCACAAGAGATTTTTTTTTTTTTTTTTTGAGACGGTCTCACTTTGTAGTTCAGGCTGGCCCTGAGCTCACTATGTAGCCCAGGCAAGCCTGGAACTCAGCAATCCTCCTGCCTCTGCCTCTTGAGTGCTGGGATTACTGGCATGAGCCACCACACCTGGCACTGTGGTATGTGGTATTGATTGCTGGTGGGCATGAGGCACCATGCCCAGCATTGTTTGTGGTTACTGGGATCAAACTCAGAGCCTCGCACTTGTGAGGCAGGTGCCGGAACCACTGAGCTAAATCTCCGGCCCCACCACAAGAGATTTTTAAAAAGAACAGACAATATATTCAAGCATGTACCAAAATAATAAAAAACAAAAAAGCCCAAACACAAAAAATGTATATACACACTCAAGACTTAATAAGCTTATATGTATATATATGCAATCAACTTAATGTAGTGAGTCTCACTTGGTAAATGAGGGCAGGGAACACACTTTACATGCAGCATGAGAGCTACTATCAGAACAAAAAACAAAATAGTAAGTGTTAGCAAGGGTGCAGAGAAATTAGAACATGTGAGGATTTCCAGGGAAAATATACAGTGGTACAAATGAGTTATGGCTTTGTTTAGATGACCCTCCAAAGCCTCATGCTTTTCAGAGGTGGCTGGTTCTAGAATGAGGACTGATTCATCATAAGGATTGATTCCCCAGGCCACTAGGACTAAGGGCATGAGTGCTATTTTCCCAAGAAACTTTGAGTAAGATAAAAGGGACAGAAAGACACTGTTAAGGTCCCTTGTTGCTTTGCTGCTTTCACACCATGAACTGTTCCGCTCTGTGGTGCCACCCTTGCTTACAGCCAGCAGATGATGGACTGGAACACCTACAAACTCTGAGCCAAAACACCTTTTGCTCATTTCATTTTGGGTGTCAGGTATCTTGTCTCAGCAGCAAAAGTAACTAATACAAGCTGCTATAGAAAACAGTATGGCAGTCCTTCCAACAATGAGACACAGAAGTCCCATAGGTCCAATGATTCTCTTCAGGATATACGCATAGAACAACTGAAAACAGGGTTCAAGGGTTGTATTTATATAACATGCACAACAGCATTACTGCAAAACAGTCAAAAGGTAGAAACAATTTGGGTCCACCAAAGGATGAATGGGTGAACAAAATGAAATATGAACATAAAATAATATATAATCAGCCTGAAAAAAAGAAGGAAATTCTGTTGTAAACATATATTTTGAGGGCCGGAGGGTTAGCTCAGTGGTTCTCGCACCTGCCTCACAAGCGCTAGCCTCTGAGTTCGATCCCTGGTAACCACGTACAACGCTGGGCATGGAGACTCATGCTCACCAGCAATCAATACCACATACCACAGTGCTGGGGGTGGTGGCTCACGCCTGTAATCCCAGCACTCAGGAGGCAGAGGCAGAGGCAGGAGGATTGCTGAGTTCCAGGCTTGCCTGGGCTACATAGTGAGTTCAGAGCCAGCTAGAACTACAAAACGAGACCCTGTCTCAAAAAAAAAAAAAAAGATATATTTTGAGGTCATAAAAAAAGATACATTTTGAGGTCACAAAAGATGAAATAATGATTCAAATTGCATGCGATAACTGAAACAAATGTTTAGAATAGTGGATCTGGAGTAAGCTGAAAAGGACAGCAGTCCAGTAGATTCAGAATTTCAGGTTTCTAAAACAAAAGTATTGTAGACACTATTGTTTTATATTCATAAAAAGGCTAACAGAAGATTTTATGCTGTATGGATTTTATCAGCATTAATTTTTTTTACATGACAAAAAAATGGGGATTGGGTGACCAACCAGCAGGTGATGAACCAGAATGAAGCTGTTTTTCAAACTACATGGGCATTTCTTTCTCCTTCCTTTCCTCATAGTTCCAATTCTAATTTATTTGGCTTAGGCTGACAATCCTTTGAGAAAAACCTCCCCATATGATTGTAGCAGATATACTGTACACTGGGGATGGTGGCACGTGCCTATAAGCCCAGATCTTGGGAGGCTGGTGCAGGAGAACTGCCATGAGTTTGAGGCCAGCCTGGGCTATGTAAATTCAAGGCCAGGTGAACTAAAAGCAAGACCCTATCTCAAAAAATAAAACAAAACAAAAATAGAAACACCGTGTGTATGTGTATGTGTATGTATATATATATATATGTATATATATACACAAATACACAAATATATATTTTTGCATTTACAGAACAGGCTAATTACCACACAATTTCATCTAGCCCCAAAGTGTGTGTGTGTGTGTGTGTGTGTGTGTGTGTGTTTATTTATTTATTTTGGACACAGGGTCTCAACTTTGTAGTTCAGGGTGGCCCTGAGCTCACTATGTAGCCCAGGCAAGCCTTGAACTCAGTAATCCTCCTGTCTCTGCTTCCCGAGTGCTGGGATTACAGGCGTGAGCCACCATGCCCCGCACTGTGGTATGTGGTATTGACTGCTGGTGGGCATGGGACTCACGCCCAATATTTTATGTGGTTATCAGGATTGAACTCAGGACCTTGCACTTACGAGGAAGGCACTGGAACCACTGAGCTAAATCTCCAGCCCCTCCCAAAGTATACTTTTACCTGATTGAGATGTACCTCACTTCCTACCTTATTTATTTATTTTCCTGACATAAGGTCTCACTGTATAATTCAGGCTGGCCTTGAACTCACTATGTACCACCCCCACTGCCCCAGCTGGCTTTGAGGTCTAGGTGATCCTCCTGCCTCAACCTTCTAAGTGCTGGAATTACAGGGTATGACACCATGTCCAGGTCTACCAAATCTCTGTCTCTTTCTCTCTCTTTTTTTTTTTTTTTTTGAGACAGGGTCTCACTTCGTAGTTGAGGCTGGCTCATCTACAACTGTGTAGCCTAGGCAAGCCTCGAACTCAGCAATCCTCTTGCCTCTGTCTCCTGAGTGCTGGGTTTATAGGTGTGAGCCACCACATCCAGCACTGGGCTCTGTGGTACTGACTGATGGTGGGCGTGAGTCACCACACCCAGTATCATTTTATGTGGTTACTGGATTGAACCAGGGGCCTTGTGCTTGCAAGGCAGATTTTGGAGCCATTGTGCTGAATCTCTAGTCCCCCTACCATCTCTTTTGAATGAGCCTATGATCAGTTATTAAAAAACTTTTTGTAGGGCCAGGAATTTAGCTCAATGGTTCTGGTGTCTGCTTCACAAGTGAAAGGTCCCAATTTTGATCTCTGGTTACCACATATCACAATGCTGGCTGTGGTGACTCATGCCCACCAGCAATTAGTACCACATACCACAGTGCCAAGCATGGTGGCTCACACCTGTAAGCCCAGCACTCAGGAGGCAGAGGCAGGAGGACTGCTGAACTCGAGGCTTGCCTGGGCTACATAGTGAGCTCAGGGCCACTCTAAACTACAAAGTGAGACCCTGTCTCAAAAACAAAACAAAACAAAACAAACTTTTTTGTAAAGACCATCACCTATGGGATCCTGAGAACCCAAAACAAGTCAAAACAACAGCATACAGATATTTATAGCCTCAGCCTTTTTCCACTTTGACTAGAGAGGCAAGTAGTAAAGAAGACTGTGGGTAATGACTGTATCCTTTGCCTTAAGAGGCATGAAGAGAATGTTGGAATATGACTGGTACAACGTTGGACGGTTTTCCATGTGTCTAGCACCAAGAGAATTCCATGGAAAGGTTCATTATTGTTTTCTTATCATTAGTAATAAAACCCCACAGAGCTCTGAGTAAATCTTTTAACTACTGTTTCCATCAGTTACTATTATTTTGTTGTTAAGAACAAACTTCTAAAATCCGCGGTTAAAAACTCACAACATTTTTTAGTATAGAGGGCTCCCTTTTCTGATCAGTCTAAACAGTCAACACATAGTAGAATTACTCTAGTGGGTACTGATGTTTAAAAAATACATTAATTCAGCAAGCCATGGGTAATCCCAGTATTCTGACAGGCTATAAGAAAATTGCAAGTTGAGCTTACCGTCAGTAACTTAGCATTTTGGTGAGATCTCATCTCAACCTAAAAAAAATTAAAAGAGCCGGGCGTGGTGGCTCAGGCCTATAATCCCAGCACTTGGGAGGCAGAGACAGGAGGATTGCGGAGTTTGAGGCTTGCCTAGGCTCCATAGTGAGCTCAGAGCCAGCCTGAACTACAACACAAGACACTGTCTCAAGAAAAAAAAAAAAAATTAAAAGGGCTGGAGTTGGAGATATAGCTAAGTGTGAAGGCTGTAAGGTCAATGTCTAATACTAAAAAAAACCCAAAAAACAAAAAACAACCCAAAACTAAAAACCCCAAAAGATAAATTTCCTAAATATTACTCAATAGTTTAAAAATTCAACTATTTTA
>PVIC010023140.1:0-27045 GCA_004025085.1 Thryonomys swinderianus | reverse complement strand
GTGGCATTTGAAGTCTCTTTGAGGTATGTGGTTGGTCCTTTGGGAGGCACAGTGGGAAGAATCTCCAAGGCACAACCACTTGAACTGGGCTCAGGAAGGGAGAGAGAGGAATTTACCATAAGCCAGCCTTAAGCTATGCCAGAGAGTCTTAGTTCTTTGCTGATATGGAGAAGAAGTTCTTCATGTTGGTCGCTTATGAAAATGACCCAGGGAACTTTTACAAGAGTATCAAGGTTTGGGCTCCACCACATCCATTCTGACTTGTTTGGCTAGGCTCAGGGCAGGTATGTTTGGAAAGCTTATTGATTTATTCTGATATGCAACTAGGTTTGAGGACCACTGATGTGGGCTGATGGGAATGGACAGGTGATGGTACCATCACTCCTATTGAGAACTTTGGACTTGTAGCTTTTGGCTCCATGATGGCTTTCATTAGAAAGTGGGATGTATGAAGTATCTTTTGCTTTCCATTTTGTGGCCTCATCTAAAACTTATCATCTGCAGGAAAACTCCATATAAAATGCTGTTTGGGTCTTCCTAAGTCATTCTGGCCAATCTGCTTGTGGGGCACCTCATCCTGGACTGGGAAAATACACACGAACACCTGCAGTGGCTTTTCACCAATACAGGTCAAGAAGCTCGGGAAGTTAGGTGCATTCTGGTAAACTGTACCTCACTCTGGCAACTTCTGAAGCCTGCTGGAGAGACCATGATCTCACAGTAACTTGTTCTCCTCCAAATAAGATTAATAAGAGTTTTCTCAAGAAAGTCAGTGACATTTTATTTCTTCTCATCCCATCTTCCTTTTTCCCAACACATTTCACTAACACCTCTAGTATGAAAATAGTATTTTTGTTACTGAGATTTTTTTCAGTTCTTGCTACTTATGCTAGCCATGAAGTCATTATCCCTTTATGGGACACTTTGATACACCGTAATTGTTTCCTTAGAAACAGCTTTTAGTATCAGAAACTGACACAATGAGTTTAGGTATCAAATAAATAACAGGAATCAAGAAATTTAGGGGGACCAAGTATATTGCTCTGAAGGCAATGAAAGCTGCTCAGAAATTATGATTCAATACTGAGGCAGAGTTATCCCTAAATAGAAATTCCAGTTTTTCCATGAATCATCAGCAACTCTTTAAAAAGTGAAGTTTCTGTTGGCAATAAATTTACACAGCTTTTGAATGCTCCCAAAAAGGAAACAAATTGCCTGACAGAATTTTATGTGGTACAAGATGGGAACGTTTTCACCATTTAATGGTATTTACTTATAAATGTTTAAAGCAGAGGCCTTCATAATTGTTAGTTAGTTTTCTCTCGTTACTGGGACATAATACCCGACACCCAAAGTTAGAGGGGACGGGGTTTATTTGGCTCACAGTTAATAGAGGTTTCCGTCCATAATTGGCTGACTCCAAGGCTGGGATGATAAACAGGCATCGCAGTAGAGAAACAACACGGTGTGGCCCAGGCAGCAATGGTAACACAGGATCTTCTGCATGTCTTTTGCCTCCTTTATTTTACTCAGACTACTGGGATTAGTGCGGTGCTAAGTCTCTTGTTCACCTGTAGTGGTTTAGTAATCACCTGCTCTTAATCCCAGCGCCACACATTCCAGATTCAGCCTCCTTTGACAGAATGAGGTGCTGGGAGGACACCCAGACCCAACCATAAAAGTGTCTGTAATAGTAAGAAAATAACCTTTATCAGAGATAAACACAGAGGTCAGCGAGGGCATATGGTCACCATTTGAGAAAAATGTAAAAATTCTCTTCCTTTTCATTTTTCCTTTCAAGAAGATCATGATACGTTATCCCAAAATATGCTACCTTGGTATATTGCTTATTTTGAGCTGAAGGCAATTGAGAAACAGTAGACATAAGAAGGACTCTCTGTCCTCTTTCCTTTTTTCCCAAAAGAAGCACATTAAATTTCTCTTTCTCCTCTGTCGGGACAAGGAGAACAGCCTTTGGTGTTGCACGCAGAGTTGTTACTGAAATAAGTCTGTACAAACAAACCTTACTGAACTACTACTTATATCTTCTTCCTGTTTCCCTGTTGTACTCTGGTTATGTTCCCATAGTTTATTGGCCCTGGAGACCCAAATCTCCTTCCTTGGTCTGGTTACTTCTCCATTTATCACTATTTGTTTAAATAATATATAATCGTTTTAGTCTATTTGCATCTTTGAGATTGTCATGGATTTTCTGTGAAGTTCCTGGTCATGTAAGTTTAGCAACATTTATCACATTTGTGTGCATTTTCCCTGTTAATTTATCTTTGTGAATTTTATTGGCAGCCTTTAGTCACTGACATTAAAAAGGGAGGGGGGGGCCGGAGGGTTAGCTCAGTGGTTCCGGTGCCTGCCTCGCAAGCGTAAAGACTTGAGTTCGATCCCCGGTTACCACATATAATGCTGGGCGTGGTGGCTCACGCCTGTAATCCCAGCACTCGGGAGGCAGAGACAGGAGGATTGCTGAGTTCACGGTGGCTTGCCTGGGCACCATAGTGAGCTCAGGGCCAGCCTGAACTACAAAGCAAGACCCTGTCTCCAAAAAGCAAAAAAAAAAAAAAAAGGGGAGAGGGGGAAAACATTTTTCCCTCCCCTACATCTTCCAAGGTGCTTTGGAAGCTTAGAAAACATTCTATCTGGGAAGAATTTGCCCTAAACAAAACCAAAAAATGATCAAACTGGATTTAAGTGGAAAAAAAACTGAACAAAGGCTCAAGGGATCTTATTTCTTATCTTCTTCTCTGCCATTCGTTAGTTTTGTGCTTTCATAGAGTAGCATAACTTCTTTGGGCTCCAATTCTTTGTCACAAATTGGGGAAGTAAATCAGGCTGTCTCTCCCTATATCCATCACAGTTTATTGCTCTGTGGATTTCAAACTTACCTTTATTTATGACCCTCTTTTATGCAGGGGGAGTTACAATCTAGTACTTTTCTGTACCTTTTCCTTAACTGTTGTTTATTTGGAGACATTCATTATCAAATAATGGCAGCATCTGAACAGATAAATTTAATTTTTGATTTTCCATGATTTGGTAAAACAACTAATTATTAATAAAAATGTAAACTTTCTGAGGAATCTCCACCCTGATCTCCACAATCTCATCTACAATCTCATCAACAGTGCAGAAGGGTTCCTTTCTTCCCTCAGCCTCGCCAGCATTTATTGCTGATTAATTTGGCAATAGCAGAGCTGTATGTAAAATGTACCAATAAAGAATTCAACTAAAAATATATACTTTCCATATATACTATTCTTTCCATAGTCATCTTCCTTCTTCTGTTTGGCAGATATCAGTATGCAGAATGACCCTGGAAGCCAAGTTGAAAATGACTGACTTTCTGTCAGCTTGGTTCCCAAATGACAGTGGAGCAAGGAATGATGGCTTCCAGCAGAATCTGTGCTTTTCTCTGTTGTACTGAGTCACTAATATTGGAGATCCAGTTCTCGTAAGAGCTACTGTTATCTGACCACTGTAGTTCAATAGGTTATTTCCATAATAAATTTTCATCCTTTCTCCACAAATACGGAAGAAGCCTATTTCAAAGGTAGAATCACAACAAGACAATTGGATACACTGTCCAAGAGAGTGAGTTTATTGATTGGAAATTTTATATTTGAAGGTTAGAGTACAGTGGTTCCTTTTTCAAGAGGCATGCAGGTGTGATTCTCTGATGTTGGGATAGACATGGGACTGCAGTTCAAGAAGTGGAGAAGATTTAAGTCCATCAGCATATGGAGCATGGTCTAAAAACACTCCTCTGCTTTTCCTATTGGATTTATAACTGAGGGAGGATGTACTTGCCTTAGATGAAGAAGTCAGAGCAGGCTGGACCTGCACTGGGACAGTAACCTGATCAAATGTGGATATTTGAAACTGTCAATAGGAACTTGGACTTTCTCATTTTTCTAGAGTATGTAAGCCCTCACTTTTTGTCTTTGTTTTTGACTTTTTTTCTCACTTATTTGGCATCTGTTTGATTTTTTTTCTTTTTGTCAATCTTGGACAATTGGAAGTTGAATTGGATTTGACTTGGAAAAATAAAGAAATGTGACATTTCTTGTGCTCTGGGTGTCGTGGAACAGTTGGTTGCCATTGTAAATGGACTGACTGATAATTCCTGTGGATGTGGGGTAGGCATATGAATAATGCATAGCTGCAGAAGATTGTACTTCATTCTATTTTACTAGGTAACTTAAATGTCTCTAGGGCTAAGCAAATGCTGTCACCTTTGCTTTGTGGATTAGCTCAGGATATATTTAATTCAATATATGTGTAATGCTTCCATTACTTTACCTCAAAATCCCCAACCTCACTAAATATAGGCTGTGGATTGCAAACTTATTTTAACATCAGCATAAGAAGAGTTAGTAAAATATATCAGCAGATATTGTATGAAAGTAAAGATTGCACAATGCTCACTGAATCAGCCAAAAGTAATTTTCAAGATTATTTGTAGTTCTATTATAATTTTAACTTGCCTAATTAGGCATCAACTATACCTAGAAAATATTATGTGCAGAAATATTAGAAAAATGTGTCTCTTTGGTCATAAATAGTAGAATAAATATTAAATTTAAACCCCTTTCTCTTTTAAGCTGACAGTATTTATGACAAGGCAAAGCTTTGTATTGGAGGAGAGGAAGAAAAGGATCAGAGCTAATTAACAGAAATAGAACGTGTGAAGTTGGTGGACTTAGGAACATTTGTGTAGGTGTCATGATTGTGTGTGTGTGTGTGTGTGTATGTGTGTAGAAAAGTAGGAAAGAAGAGAAAATAATTATTATAGTGACCTAACTTATTTTAACCAAAATGCTGAGGAAAACAATTGTAACGTTGTTCACACATAGCAGAAGACATAGACAAATATACCTCCTTGTTATTGATCTAACAACATTCCTTTACTTTATCCTAATGGATTTATATTTGAGGGGGTAAAATTACATTAACAGGAGTAATTAGAAATGATGCTACATATAAGCTAGCTAGACCTATTTTGGAAAAAGACCCTGATAAGTGGAGGGGATGTTTTTTTGCCCTAGATGAAATGGGTAGACATGAGAAAAAGGATATTGAATAATGTATTGGGGACTAACTTGTTTTTGTTTGGTAGTGTTAATTTTAATTTTATTGTTTTAAAATTTAAATTTATTGTTAACTGACACATGAAAGCACAAAAATTATATGTACTACTGGGTATGATGGTGCATGCCTATAATCCTAGGTTCTTGTAGACTGAAGGAGGATTGCAAGCAGGAGGCCAGCCTGGGAAAATCAGTGAGATCATACCTCAAAATGAAAAATAGGTAAGTCTGTGGATGCAGCTCAGTGGCAAAGCTCTTGCCTAGCTCTGTATAAGGGCTTGTGTGAATCTACAATACTTCAATATAACTAAAACAAATTTATGTGCTACCATTTGGTACTTTGATATCATGCATTGCAAAATATTTAAAAATCAGGTTAAGCAGATCTGTTTTCTCAATTTGTCATGTTTCTGTGGTGAAAACATTCAAACTCCTTCCTTGTAGAGCTTTGAAATAGGCAGTACAGTACATGACCATGATCTGTAATCACCCTGTTGTACAATGACACACTTGAAAGCCTTGCTTCCATGTGACTATAAACTAGCAGTCACTAATCCACCTCTCCTACTTCCCTACTCTTCTCTCCCTCTCAGTTCCCTCCTACCTGGTAAACATCATTCCATTCTTAACTGCTTTATATCTCACATAAGGATGACCTACATGTTAAGGGTTGACTTTCTGGGTGAGGGGTTAACTGTTGTTTGACATGCCTTGGGTAGGTGTTGTCTTCCACCGATTATTACCTTGTCAGTGTGGAGAATGCACCATGGAGTTTCGGGTTCAAATTAATGTCCCTGCTTCTTTGGCTTGGGATGAACAATAACTGCACAGAGGGTAGAATCTCGTTTTGCTTGTCTGGAGGTTGACGAATGTCCCTGACAATCTAGACTACCTGCTACTTCTGTTGTTTTACTCATGTTTTGCCTGCACCCTGGAGGGAGGGCATGTTGAAACACGCAGCAATCAATTTGTGTTAGCTTTCAGTGTGATAAGAGGTAATTTCCTCTAAGACAAGGATTTAATTTGATCTTTGAATAACTGCATCTTATATAGTACAGGCATAACCTGTGAATGAAATAACTAAGTGAATGATGATATGACTGAATGGATGAATGAATTATCCAAGGGGAAAATTTAATCTCTTTTCATGTGTGTGTGTGTGTGTGTGTGTGTGTGTGTGTATCTATACCACCAATGGTACAGATACACCAATATCTAGATGTAAATTTGACCTTGAAAAATGAATTTTTTTTTTTAGACAGGGTCTCATTTTGTAGTTCAGCTGGCCCTGAGCTCACTATGTAGCTCAGGCAAGCCTCCTGCCTCTGTTTCCTGAGTGCTGGGAATACAGACTTGAGCCACGAAACCTGGCATTTGTAGAATGTGGTACTGATTGCAGGTGGGTGTGAGCCACCATGCCTGGTATTGTTATATGTGGTTACCAGGGATTGAACCAAGGATTTTGCACTTGCTAGGCAGGCGCTGGAACCACTGAGCTAAATATCTTGCCTGAAAAATGCATTTTTTAAAGTGAAATCAAAAGCTATTGTTTCACATAGCTTCTGTATTAGCATTATACAAAGCTAATATTCTTTACCCCTTGAATGAAAGTTTTAGAGAGATTGCATAACCAATGTACTCATTCTTTTTTTTTTTTTTTTTTTTTTTTTTTGCAGTACCAGGGACTGAACTCGGGGCCCTTGTGCATCCAAGGTTGGCGCAGTACCACTTGAGCTAAATCCCCAGCCAATGTACTCATTCTTAATCATGAAAAGTCTTCTGGCCTCTTGAGTACTAAAAAAGGACTCTATTTACTGTGAACTAACCCAGTTCAATCAAATATTTCTGAACTAGTGGTAAAATCAGGTTTCTTCAGCCATGAGCTTGGTTGTTTTCTTCCCTAGCTACTACCACTGTTTTCCGTAGTTATTTGAAGGTGGAGGTGGTTTGTCATATACGATGAGTACAGCTACTTTTGCTTGCTTTCAGCTTCCTTTTGTATGGGACCCTTCCTCCACTTCCCCATTCATTCTGCTTATGTCTTGCTATAAGGTGTGGTTCTTCTAAGCAAAAAGCTGGGTCTTGTTCTCAATCCAATTTCCCAGTGTATGTCTTTTAATTGGAGAATTAAGAACATTTACATTTGGGTTTATTATAGAAAGGTACATATGAATTTCTGTCATTTCGTTGTTTTTTCTTTTTTAAATTTTTTATTGGTACATTTTATTGGTACATTTTCACATCACAGTTACACTGCACATTGAGAATTTGTGCCAGTATATGACACAATTTAATTCTCATTTTTTCCTAATATTTGATTCTTTCCTAATTTTCAATAACTTGTCTAGTTTTCCTCTTCTGTGTGTAGGAATCCTTTAAGTGTTTTCCATAATGCTGGCCATGAATTTCTTTAGTTTATGCATATTTTGAAAGGTCTTAATTTCTTCTTCAGTTTTGAAGGGTATCTTGGCTGGATATGGAAATTTTACCTGAAAGTTATTTTCTTTTAAGGTCTGTAATACATAGTTCCATACCTTTCTGGCCTTTAGGATTTCTACAGAGAAGTCTGAAGTTATTATGATGGGTTTGACTGTGTAAGTGATTTGGTGTTTTTCCTTTGCTGCTTTTTTTTTTTTTTTGAGACAGGGTCTCAC
Source organism: Thryonomys swinderianus (assembly GCA_004025085.1). NCBI lineage: Eukaryota > Metazoa > Chordata > Mammalia > Rodentia > Thryonomyidae > Thryonomys > Thryonomys swinderianus. The sequence goes on along the minus strand of PVIC010023140.1, from coordinate 19,289 downwards.
TTTGTAGTTCAGGCTGGCCCTGAGCTCACTATGTAGCCCAGGCAAGCCCGGAACTCAGCAATCCTCCTGCCTCTGCTTCCCAAATGCTAGGATTACAGGCGTGAGCCACCACACCCAGCATTGTGGGGTGTGGTACTGATTGCTGGTTGTGGGTCACCATGCCCAATATCATATCCTTGTATGAGGTTACCGGGATTGAACCAGGGACCTTGTACTTGCTAGGCAGGTGGCAGAACCACTGAGCTAAATCTCTGGCCCTCCTTTGCTGCTTTTAATGTTCTTTGTTCTCTACTCTTGTTATTGTAAACATAATGTGACACAAGCAGGACTGTTGTCTGGATACATACGTTTAGTGTTCACAACACCTTCTATTCTTCCATGTCTATATCTTGCCCAAGATTTGGGAATTTTTCTGTTATTATTCTCTTGAATAGATTTCAATCTGAACTTTAGCACTGTCTTTTACACCAAAAATTTCTAAGGTTTTCTTTAACTATATCTCAGATTTGCTTGAAGATTTGTATGTAATTTCTTTTTTTCTTTTTTCTTTCTTAGTGTCTGCATGCAACAGTTCTTTTACTTTTATTCAAGCCCTGGAATTCTGTCTTTGGCTTGGTTTTGTGTACTGGTAAGGCTTCCACTGAGTTTTTGATTTAACTTACTGTGCTTTTCTCTTTCTTGGATTTCTGTTTCTTAATTTTTAAAAAAATTATTTATGCTTTTTTTTTTTTTTTTTTTTTTTTTTTTTTTTTTTTTTTTTTTTTTTTTTTTTTTTTTTTTTTTTTTTTTTTTTTTTTTTTTTTTTTTTTTTTTTTTTTTTTTTTTTTTTTTTTTTTTTAGGAATGGCTTGCCAGCCAATGTGGTGCTGCTGAGCTATGTCCCAGGCCCTCTGGTTCTTTTTCAGAATCTCTCTCTGTTGAATTGCTTCCTCATATTCTGCATTATCTTAATTTATGTAGCTGTTTATTTGTATCTTCTTTGAAGACATCAATTGTTTTATAAATCAGTCTTTTGAATTCTTTGGTATTTCACTTTGGTGCTTTTGGATTTGGTTACTGGTGAATTACGAAAATTGGGAGTTATGTTGCTTTGTTTTCTTATACTCCTGTGTTTTTCTACACTGAGATTTGTGCATCTGTTGGGATGGGTATCTATTCTACTTTTGTCTGAGAGTCTTCTTATTGGTCATCCTTCGTTTGTTGGCTTGACTTCTCAGTACCACTCAGAGAGGAGAAAGCAAACTTGTGCTCATAGAGACAGATACCTTTCCCCAGAAGCTGAAGTTTGTGTTCCAGACTTTTATTCTTTTCTCTCTGTTGTTTTCTGTTTCACTGTGGTGTTTAGCTTTCCCATTGGGTCTTTCTTGACTCCCCGTACTCTTCTTTTTCTCCTCTTTGTTATGAACTAATTGTTTTCCAGGTGTCTCAATCTAGGTCCCAGAGGAGTTGTAATTTGCTGCTCAGTTCTACTCAGAAAATATCTTTGACTAGTAATGTTACGAGCTAAGATGGGCATATTGCAGAATCAGAGTTGTCTTTCATTCTCTTGTTCTTTGGTGATTTCCCTTGTCCTTGCTGGGATCTTTGCCAGGTCCTTTGTGGTGAGTGGATGTTCCAGCTTTGGCTAGTTGATCAGGCTTTGGTTGGAGTTCCTTTCCTTGGGTCACTGACTGTTCATACTTAGCCTCTTTGTTCAGGACTCCTCACCTCCCAGGAGGGCCTTCTGTTCAGGATCTAAAGAAAACCTCATGCTGGTATTCTTGCTTCTCCCATCAACTTTCTCTCCCATGTCTATCCACATAAAGTATGCACTTTCACTAATTATCTGTGTGAAATCAGTTACTCCACACATAGCCCTCTTGTCATTAATGGTGAGGAAGCACTTTTAGTACAAGTCAGGCCCAAGACCTTGCTTCACTAAGCCCCAAGGCATCCATGTCACTCTTGCTGTGTGCTTTCTATGAAGACACTGTCTCTAGGTCTGAGGAAAAGTGAAAGAAGATGGGGTGGGAGTAGAATTTCTCCAGCTCCTTCTGGGAAATCCTACCTCTGTTCAGTCACTCAGATGCATAGATAGTAAAAATTTCTTAGTATTCTTTTCAAAGTTACCAAAAATTTGTCATTTAAATATGAAGTGCATAAATAAATTTTGAATTTTTCTATCTCTAGAGTAGTGGACACATGATTGTTTTAAAAAAATCATTTTTGCATAAACAGTCCTGATCAAAGTGCAGTTTAGTCAGAAATCAGTTCTCTAGTCTCTTTGGCATAGGGTTAGGATTGGGAAATGTGATGTTTTGGTTTATGCAAGATTTAATCCATTTCTTCTACATCTTTTTTCTGCCTTTTCCCTTCTTAGTGTATTGTGGTATTATTTGCATTTTTATTTCTATTATGTAATTTCTAGTAGCTAACAAATTTAATGATCAAATTTGTGACTCTTTCATTTACACATTAAATAGCCGGGGATTTTCAAGCCCGTTTAAGTGAACAAAAATTTTTCAGTGTCTCTGAGATAGGCTGATATGAATTAATATCTCAACTCCTTGTAGAGTTCAGGACCCACATTCTGTAGTGTTAATGGAAAATCCTAAACTTCTAAACTTAAGTGGGAAGCTATTCTACTTTAATATTCCTGTTTTAGATGAAGGAAAATCTTGTACAATCCTTAAAAATATCCTCTTTCAAACAAGTGTGTGATTTATGGATTTGGGTCAACCTGAGTATATACTGACATAGAAAGAAATTGAGTTTTTGTGGATATTTAATTGGATTAATTAATTTGAAAAGTGTTTACTGAATAAGCCAGGCATTAATGGAGCTGTGGCCAAAAAATAAAGTGATCTGTCTGTCCTTTTATTATTCTAATATATTTATGTGCCATATTTTTAGCGGAAAACAAGAAGCAAATTCCTAGGGGCATCCTTTTGAAAGGAATATGGAAATAGCATGCATGTATTTTCCGAAGTGAGAAAGTTGAAAAGGGAGGATATAAACAGAGTTAGGAGTTTTATCTATACCCATTGGTAGCTTACAGGGTCACCTTGTGTGGGCTTTATTTTCTCACAGTCCCCCTCTCTTGACAGCTCAGTATCCTGGAGATCTTAATTGTTTGAAATCTTTAGAAGCTTGCTGCTCTACATGTAAAATGATATTCAAAAAACAAAGGATTTGAAACTAGTGTTGGCTTTTCTTCTTCTAAAGCAAATATTTGTTATTTTCCTCAGTGCGGATAACTAGACAATGGAACCTGTCAAATATTTATGATAGAAATTTGCTGCTCTGTGATTTATATCCTGTGGGAGGAATTTTGATTAATCATAATTGCTCACTTTCAGCATGTGACCTAAGATTTTCCTATTTTTTTAAACTGCTTGCTAAATATTATTTCAAAAAGTAAGCTTTGGAGTCAGAAAAATGCTACTGTTTTAAATGAATTTGAAATTCTAGAGTGGTGACAATCACCTTTCAGCACTTGTCTTGTGCTTTGTCATCAACATGGTATGTGACTGTCTATGTCAATAGGTTGTTTTATATGCACTTGACATATAGGTGCCTTATTCACATGGTTGTAGTCTGAGTCATCCCAGAGAATTGGTGTTATCTATTTTTGTTAAACAAAATTGCCCAAATTCTTTTTGCCTTCCTCAATCTACCAGGTGATACTGCTATCTTGGAAGAAGATTGGATTAACCTGGGAGCATTTATTATTAATGAAGTCCTTTTTGGTATTGGTCAATATTTTATTTTTGCAAAGAACTAAAAATTTGGTTTTGAAATTAGTAAAATATTTATCTCCTGAGAATTGAGGAGCTTTTCCTAGCCACACATGCCTCTTGCTGTTAATTGATGGTCCTCTCATTATGTTGGTATTTTTTTCTCCAACACTGTCACTGTAGGGGAAATTGATGCTGGAACCAAGAAGCAGAGGTTTGAAGAAACTTTCAGTTTTCTGATTTGTAGTTCCCATTTCTAGAAAAATTATCACAGTATATCAGGAGTATGGTGACTTAGGGTCATGAGAAGAGCAACAAAGATACCACCACCACTACCACCACCAAAACAAAACAAAACAAAACAAAACAAAACAAAACAAAACAAAACACCCAGACCAAAACAAAAACAACAACAAAACTCATTCACACACATATACAGGCAAGGGAAGTGTATGCATATTTGTTCTTGTGTGTGTAATGAACATTTTAACGATTAGCTTATAGAATCTGTTTTATATGGCCTGACCTCAGAGTATTTTTGTAACTTCGTATGTAATACTGATTAAGCTCTAGATGTCCTTCACAATTCTGAATACTGGCAGTGCCCCAGTATTCATAGTTTGTAGAGTCCTGTAGTAAGTATAATACATCTGGCTTTCATTTATCTAAGAGGACTCATTATGACTCCAACATATAGCTAAGATAAGCAAAAATCCACAGCAATTTTTTTTTGCTAGTTAAGAAAGGAAACAATACCTACTTGATAGGAAAAAGCAATTACATTTCTGAAAACACTTCCACTGAAATTTTTGAACACTCTGCATGTAAATTAATGATGGCTTTTCTCAAAAACATAAAAGTTCTGTTGGTCATTCAGGAGATTTAGACAAAAACAATATTGAAATTTCATCTTGCTCTAAAAAGAATGGCTGCTATCAAGAACTCAACCAACATAAATGCTGGTGGGGGCTGTAAGGAGAGGAACTCTTCTCTCCTGTTGGTGAGAATGTAGACTGGTGCTGTTAATGTGGAAATCAGTGTGGAAACTCCTAAAGAAAACTAGGATTAGATGTCCCATTTGACCCTGCTGTTTTCTGGCTGGGCATATTCATGAAAGAATTAAAAACTTCATACCACAGGAACACAGGTGCACCCATGTTTATAGTAGCAGAGTTTGTAATAGCTAAATCTTGGAAACAACCCAAATATTAATCAACAGGAGACTGGATAAAGAAGGTGTGTATTTTTAAAAATAAAATGGAGTATTACTCAGCCATAAAGAATGATAAATTAGAGACAGTTATACTTAAACGGATGCACCTTGAGGCCATATTCATAAATGAAATAGGGCACAGATGAGTAAATACCATATCATTTTTCTAATATGAGAAACCAAAGGTATAAATGAGGTCTAAAATGTGTATAGGTATTATGAGATAAGAAGAAAATGTTCCAAGGGGAAGGAGAACTAGTGAGGGGGGACAAAGGAAATCAAAGAAGGGAAAGAAAAATGTAATGACAAAAAGGGAAAAAAAAAGAAACACCCAGAAACAAAGCTTATGTGTGCAGGTGTTTGAAGGGAGGGCAGGTGCATGGAAAAAATAAGAATCAAGATATATCATGTACAGGTACAAATTCTCAATGTTGAGTGTAATCATCGTGTTTACCTAAAATGGATCAATAAACTCAATAAGAGAAAAAAGTTAATGATGTAATGAATTAATTACAAATACTATTGACTGTAGTCATTTGTATGACAAAGAATAGAAGTGCTTCTGCCACATGGATCCTGATAGTTTTTCAATGTGGTGGACAGGATGGGGGCCGCAGTAGTGGAGCTAACGAGGGTGAGGTGGTCAGGGGGCTGGTGCTCTAGGCTGGGTGGGCTGATTTAATTCTTAATACTGGTTTTTATGCTCCCCCACCTTTGTCACATGGATCTCAGTCCTTTTTCAGCACAGTCCATGGGGGTGGCCCACTGCTGGAGTGGCTTGCAGGACAGGGTACTGCCTTGCTGGCTGTCATGGTCATCTGTCTACTGGGGAGGCAGGTGGTACTTCAAGTATTTATTGGCTTGGCTTGGCTTGGCTTTCTTTTGTCCTCAACTGGTCCTCGGCTTCTGGATGAGATTAGTTTTTCTCACCATCACCTTTACAGGCTTCAGATGAAGTTTTCCTCCCTGCTGGTGATTAATGCTCCTTGACTTGACACAACAGCTATTCTATCTCAATCTGCCTTTAAAAAAAATCAGGAATGTTCTTATGAGCCATTCATTCATGAGGGTGTTGTGATTAATAGAAAATACCAACATACTGTTTATGACCATAATGTTTATTTATTGCAAAGTATATAAAAACTCACTTGGTTTATGGTTATACAAAACTAGCCAAAAGGATACTCTCAGACTAATAAATTGGCTTTTCTATCTTGCATACTTTCTCACTGCAGATGTCCCCATACACACACACAGCAAGGAATCTTCCATCTATGAGAAGATATCATGCCACTCTTGCAAGACTTTTTATATTCTGTGGAGCTCTCTTGGCTGTTCTAGAAACACAGGCCATCTATTTGCCATACATGTGTAGGTGACCAGTCAAAGCAGCCTCAGAATATTCCCACATTTGCTGGAACTGTAAATTTTCTTGGTTACCTGTTTTGTAGCAGGACTTGGGCCTTACCTGTGAACTAGTTCTTCAAGCCAGTTTGAATTTGCTTAGAATCCAAAAGAAATATTTCAGCCTGGCAGGAGTTAGCGCCTAAGAAAGCTCAAGGCATTATTCTCAGAAATTTTATTCTCTGGGGGCCCTTTATGCAGAATATTTTTTCATCTTTTAAAAATTTTTTATTATACATATTTTCAGCACATGGTGATTTCAATTAACATGGGGAGTTGGAACATGCATATAACACATTTTAATTGTTTTTACTTTTCCTTCTCTCACACTGACCATTTTCCAACTTGCAAAAGATTTACCATCTTGATTTCTGTTATTGATCTTTTATTTTGCTGTTTAACATATTTATACATTGGGTTCCTCATATAAGAGAAACTATTAGATTCAAGCTTGCATGTGATTTATTATACTCAACATTATTGTCTTGGAGTGCATCAGTTTTCCTATAACGACTCAATTTATCCTTCTTTGTGGAGAGTAGTTATCCATTATGTTTAAATACCACATTTTATTTATACTTTCATTGGTTGATGGTCATGTAGATGGCTTCCAAGATTTAGTTGTTATGGGTTATGCTGCTATAAATATGGGTAGGCAAGTACCACTGTAATATGATGTCTTTAACTCTTTTGGAGAGATACCTAGAAAGGGATTAGCTGATGAAAATAGAATTTCTAGTTTCAAGTTTCTGAAGAATCTCTCTGATTCCAGAGTAACGGTACTCATTTATATTACTAACAACAATGCAGAAGGGTTCCTTTTCTCCACAGTCTCATCATCATTTGTTACCATTTGATTTGTTGATGATGGCCATTCTTTTTTTGGGTAAGATGGAATCTCAGTGTTATTTTAATTTTTATTTCCCTAATGACAGTTTTGAACATTTCTTCATTTATTTATTAGCCATGTGTGCTTCTTTTATGAAGTGTCTATGCATGTCAGTTGTCTATTTTTTTGACTCAGTCTTTGTTTTGGGGGATAATAGTAGACATACTTGTCTTCTACCAAACTTTAGAAGAAAATCTATGATCTTTTAGAGGATTTGTTGCATTCTGTTGCCAATATCTTGAGGAATTTTGCATCTATGTTCCTTAAAATAGTTACCCCACAAGGGCCCAAGTTTGATCCACAGTACCGCCAGAAAAAAAAAAAAGTTAGCCCGTAATTTTCCTTTTTAGCTGCATCCTTGTCTGGTATTGGAATCAAGGTAGTGCTAGTTTTCAGGAATGATTTTAGTAGTACTCCTGTACATCAACTTCATTAAAGAGTTTGAGGAATATTGACTTTTTTTTTTTCTTTTTTGAGACAGGGTCTCACTTTGTAGTTCAGGCTGGCCCTGAGCTCACTATGTAATGTAGCCCAGGCAAGCCTCAAACTCAGTAATCCTCCTGTCTCTGCCTCCCGAGTGCTGGGATTACAGGCGTGAGCCACCATGCCTGGCACTGTGGTATGTGGTATTGATTGCTGGTGGGCAGAGTCTCCACGCCCAACATTGTATGTGGTTACTGGGATCGAACTCAGGACCTTGTGCTTGGGAGGCAGGCACTGGAACCACTGAGCTAAATCTCCGGCCCAGGAATATTGGCATTTTATCTGCCCTGTTGTTCTTGTGGAATTTGGTGATGAAATATGGCAGGTGCAATTTTTTTCTTAGTTGGTAGGTTTTTATTACTGCCACAATTTCATTCCTCTTATTGGATTCTTGAAGGCTTTTTATATTAGTGGTTTAGTTTTAATAATTACATACTCCTAAAAATCTGTCTGTTTTGTTCTGGATTCTTAAATTCATTGGAATATAGGTTTTCAACATAGTTATTAAAAATCTGAATTTTTGTAATGGCTGCCAAGATTTTGTCTTTTTGTTTTTAATTTCATTGATATAGATCTTTTCTTTTTCTTTCTGGATAACTATGTCTGTTTTGTTTTACTTTCAAGGAACCATCTCTGATTTATTCACTGATCTTTTTATTGTTTTATTCTCAATTTCCTTAACTTCTGCTCTATTCTTTATAATTACTTTTCTGTATTAGCTTGGGTTTTGATTTTTTTGTGTCTCTAGGATTTTGAGGTGCATTGTTATATTATTTATTTGGACATTATTTTTCTTTTCTAAAATCGATTTTTTTTTGACACAAAGTCTCACTTTGTAGTTCAGGCTGGCCCTGAGCTCACTTTGTAGCCCAGGGAAGCCTTGAACTCAACAATCCTCCTGCCTCTGCCTCCCAAATGCTGGATTATAGCTGTGAGTCATCACTCTTGGCATATATGTGTCTAGAAATCTGTCCATTTCTTCTAAGTTTTCTGTTTTATCAGAGTACACATTTTCAAAGTAGGTGCTTATTATCCTCTGGACTTCTGGTGGGTCTGTGGTGATTTTCTATTTTTCATGCATAATAGCATGGATTTGAGCCTTTTCCTTCTTTTGTTGGATAAGGTTGACTAAGGATCTGTCAATCTTGTTTATCCTTTCAAAGAACCAACTCTTCAATTTTTTTTTTTTTGAGACAGGGTCTCGCTTTGTAGTTCAGGCTGGCCCTGAGCTCACTATGTAGCTCTGGCAAGCCTTGAACTCAGCAATCCTCCTGCCTCTGCCTCCCAAGTGCTTGGATTTTAATCTCTTGGATTGTGAGCCACCACACCTGGCATTGTGTTATGGGTACTGACTGCTGGTAGAAATGAGCCACCACATCCATTATTGTTGTATGTGGTTACTGGGGTCTTGCACTTGCTAGGCAGGCACTGGAATCACTGAACTAAATCTCTGATCCTTCAATGAGTTTTTTGTATCATTCTCAGTCTGTGTTGCATTATTTTCTGCTGTGATCCTTATAATTTTGTCCTTACTATGGGCTTTGGCTTTGTCTTGCTCCTGTTTTTGTAGTAGCTTGAGGTCCAGCATTAGATTGTTTATTTGTGTTTGCTCAGTATTCCTGGTTAAGGAATTCAGTGCTATAAATTTCCCTCACAGACCTGCTTTCATTGTATCCCGTAAATTCCTGTATGTTATACTGGGGTTATCATTTAGTTGTAGAAACTGGTTAATTTCTTTTTTAATTTGTTCTGTGACCCACTGCTTAGGAGTTTTGTTCAGTTTCCATGTGTTCGTGAGGACCTTAGATTTTTTTCTTGCTATTGAGTTCCAATTTCAATACACTATGGTCTGACAGTGTACAAGGGATAACTTCTGTTCTTTTACATTTACTTAAACATTCTTTAGAAACTAGCATGTGGTCTATTTTTGAGAACGACCCCTGAGTAGCTGAGAAGTATGTCTATTCTGACTTCATGGGGAGAAATACTCTGTAGACATCTATTAAGTCCATTGTTCAAAAGTTTGGTTCAGTTCAAGTACTTCATTATTGATTTTTTTGTCCAGTTATCTGTCTAGTTGTAACAGTGTAGTGTTGAAGTTCCCTACTACTATCATATTAATACTTATCTGGCTTTTCATATCCACTATTTCTTTTACATAATTGTGTGCACTAGAATGTGGTGTATAAATATTGATGAGTGTCATCTCTTTCTCTTGGATTGTTCCCTGTACTAGGATGTAGTGTCCTTCTTTGTCTCTCTTAATCATTTTTGGTTTGAAACCTACTTGTCTGCAAATAGGATAAGCACTCCTGTTTTTTTTTTTTGTGGTTTCTTATAGCATGGAAAATAGTTTTTCATCCTTTTACTTTTAGTCTGTGGCTTTCTTTCTGAATTAGGTGTTTCTTGTATGCAGCATATTGTAGGATCTTGTTTCTCAATCCATATGGACAATCTGTGTCTTTTAATTGATGTATTGAGGCCATTGACATTAATGGTTATGACTAATATGGACTAATTTAGCCCTGTTATGAAGTTTTCTTATTCTTGGCCCTTTTATTCTTTGCCTTTCCCCCTTTTCAATCAGCTTGTTGCCTTCCCCAGTGAGCTCACACTGCTGGATCTCGTGGATTGTGACATTTATTGTCTTTTCTATGATATTCTTTAGAAATTTTTGGAGTGCAAGTTTTGTATTTGTGAAGTTTTTCAGGTGTTCTTTGTCGTGGAAGTGTCTTATTTTCCTATCAAATTTGAAAGATGGCTTTGCAGGATATATTAATCTAGGTTGGAAGTTCTTTTCCTGCAAGACTTGAAACACTTCACCTCAGGTTCTCCTTGCCTTAAGCATTTGTGTTGAAAAGTCTGCTGTGATCCTAACAGGTTTCCCTTTGTATGTAGGTTTTTTCTTTTCTCTAACTTTTTTCAGTATTTTGCACTTCTGGAATCTTGATAATTATATCCCTAGGTGTAGATTTTTTTATACCATGGGCACTTGGAGTCCTGTATGTCTTACTTATCTGTATGTTCAGTTCTTTTCCTTTACCTGGGAAGTTTTCTGCCATTATAGCTGTGAAGCTTTTTTAATATCTTTTTTCACTCTCTCCTGCTTCCTCAGTGACTCTGATCAGTTTTGTTATTCTTCTTTTTGTCATCTAGGAACTATTGATTGATTTCTTGTGGTATCTCACCATTTTTTATAAATTATTGCTCTCTTGTTCACTGACTGCAATCCTAACTTCTAGGTCTGAAATTTGGTCCTTACATGACATGACTTAATTCTCATTTTTTCCCCTTGCTCTACCTACTCTACAGCCTCTTTCCCTATGTACATAAGTGCTTTGTTTCCTTTTTAAAAAAAACCATCATGTATTTTCCCCCTCATCACTTACCCTAGGTCCCATTTCTTTTTGAATATTTACTATTTCACAATTAGATCTTTTGTTACCACTGCAGAGAGTTCTGGTGATTGAGCTTCAGTTTGTTCAATTTCCTTTTTCCTGGATTACTTTGTGGTGGTAATCTTTGTACCTGTGTTTTCATTTCTAATCTTTTGTCATTAATGATGTTTTTAGTTTAATTCCTTGCCTGCTTTCTAAGCAATGTTTGTGGCAAGTCTCTTTCTTCCTAATATTTGGAACACTTGGGATATGGCCACTTCCTCCATGGGTCTATAATGGTCCATAAGCAATCTCAGTTCTGGTGCACTATGGAAAGTACTTACACAGAACATTCATATCACCTTGGTTGATATGATACATTGAGTATCCCTGACAGAATCAAGCACAGCACAGGAAATTATGAACTGTGCCAATCACTACTCCAAAATAGAAGAAAGAGAAAAAAGTGAATAAAGAAGAAAACAACCCCCAATACCAAAAGGACCTTCAAAGACCTGCTGTCTTTCGCTGACAGTATGAGTATTACCACACAGGTTGTGGTTAATTAGTCGCAGGGAAATAGCTATAGTCCACTACAGAATAATCTGGCTTCTGATTATCGTGACTTCCTGAGTTCAGCTCCACTCCTCCAGGGTTCAAAGTACCACTGCTGTTTCCCTGAAGTTAGTACAGTGTCCTATAGGTGGCAGTAGCCCCAGAAACTCACCAGTGGTTGTATTCAATCTCTCTGTAGATGTCCCTTCAGTTTGACTGACAGGGAGCTAGCTGGATCATAGGGATACAATGTGGTGATCCAGAGGACCGGACGCTGGAACTGCAGGGAGGTAGTGTGGAGATCCTAAGGCTGGCACTCTTTTCAATGAAGACTCCCTTGTCGCTGCAGCTCCAGAGCTGGCCTGATGATTTTCAGTCCCTTGGGGTGGTGGGTGGGGCTTCCCTGCTTGACTGGTGCAGATCCTCTGTCCTTTGACCAGTTCTGATCCTTTGACCTCAATGATAGTGGGATCCCCTTCAGTATGGCCAACAGGGAGCTGGAACATGGGAAGGGGATGCAGCAATCCAGAGGACAGGAACTGCCGGAAGTGGTGTGACTATCTGGGTGACACTCCTACCAGGGTAGATTGGGAGATGCAGCCTCAGTACAGAAGCGAGAAGCATTAGTCTGTGGGGATGGTAGGTGGGGCTTCATTGCTTGACTGGCATGCATCTTTCCTCCTATGTCAGAACCAATTTAAATATATTGAAAAACCTAAAGCTGCTGCCATCCAGGGTGGCTGCTGGCTGTTCCACTAGTCCGTTTCTCTGTGAGGGCCTTGGTTAGAAGTCACCAGTGGTCCACGGCAGATTCGGTAGCCCCTCCCCCTGCCAAGAGTCCCAGCTCAGGGAGAGTAGAGTCTTAAAGTTTTTCTTTTCTCTCTCTTCAATTCTTGCCTCAGATCCTTGTGTCTTAAGGACCCACTTCTCTCCTTTTCTGCTCTCCCTCTCCTTCTCTTTCTTTCACTCTCTCTCTTTCTCTCGCTCTCTCTTTTACCCTGAGACAAACTGCAGAGTGCTATTATTCCTCTGCTATCTTCCTGGAAGTTCTCCCTTCTTTACTTTTCTGATGTGGACATTCACTGTTATAAGGTTCATTCTTAGTGCTGTTTTCATTGTATCCAATAAGCGCTGGTATGTTGTACTGGCATTGTCATTTGACTACAAGAACTAATTTCTTACTTGATTTCTTCTGTGATCCACTGATAATTCAAGTCTCTCTCTCAGTTTCCTGATTTATAGAGAGATTGTATCTGTGGTTTAGTAGATTGGCACTCCTACTTCTAATGTTCTGGAATTTTGTTAGTGGAAAATGTTATTTATTTTGTGTGGGGTGGAGTTTGGTCAGTGGCTCCTTTTGAGGTTCTTGGTCTAAGCTCCCATCATCTCTTACTGTCAGCTCACACGTTACATGTCTGCTGTCCTCTGACATGTACTGAAGCCACAGTTACTTATTTTTTTTTTAAAGAAAAATGTTTGTGGTCAATTTTAAAGCTTAACCCAGTATCGTCCACATTCTCCTGCCCCTCTGCAATCCTGCTGCAATGACTTTCTTTTCCTCAGATGTATCATACCTCATTTGGTCTCTGAGTCTTGAGTGTAATTTTTCTGTCTCTGTGCAAGAGATTCCTACACATACATCTCTCATCTTCATCTTGAAGTCATGTCCTTGGAGAAACCTTCCAGGATTTCCTCGGACCAGTCAGACTCCTTTTAGATAGCCAACCACACTCTGAGCTCTTCTATTTCTGTATATGTAATGCTGCTAATCAAATAATGAACTATGTAATTAGCTGTTTAAGGAAGACCTAATGCAGTGTACTGAATGTTTTTTATTTTTTGTCTTTTTCTTTAGTGCTGGAGATTGAACTGAGGACCTTGAACTTGTGATGTAGGCATGGTATCACTGGACTAAATCCTTGGCCCTGAACTGAATGTTTTTGTTCCTACAAAATCAATAGATGGAAATCCTTACCTCCTAGGTGGAAGTTGGGGTATTTAAAAGATGAGTTAGGCCATAAGGATGGGACCTTCATGGAGGGGATTAGTGACCTTATAAAACTCCAGGGAGTGCTCTCATTCTTTTTCCAGCAGTGGGAAGACAGCAAACTACAACCTGGAAGCAGACTGTTTTCATTTTTATTTAGCATCTGGCTAAACATTTTTCTGTTCCTTTTTCACCTAGAGTTTATTTTCTGCTTTACAACTACTTATTGCTAATACTCACTTTTAGAATTATTGCCAAATGCAAGAGTCTTTCAGGTTTCATCTATGAAGTATTTGCACTTGTACTTGCTACTTGATGTACAATTACAGGTTTGTATAATGTCAATGCAAGAATACTATAAATCCTCTGTAGTATATTTCCCAGAAAAGAATGAAAAATAGGTGTTAGAATTTTATGTGGCTGCCTGGTAAGATATATTTCTGATATAAGAAAAACTCCTCTTAGGGATGGGGATTTAGCTCAGTGCTGCTATCGCCTGCCTTGCAAATGCAGTTATGAGTTCAATCCCCAATACTGTAAAAGAAAAAAGAAAAATTCCTTTTGACAAGTGTCAATGAGAACCCAGTTTTCTGCTCATAGTTTTATAGGTCTCATGATTGGATGAATTTCCCTCAAACTAACTTTCAACTTTCAATAGTTCTTTCTTCCATCAGTGGGTGGAGTGGAACCCATTTAGAGTGTGATATTCCCTGCAGTACTGAGTCTTTACACTCTGGCGCTGTGAGAGCCACATCGCGGTAGTAGGAGTATTTTTCCTAGAAGGTATTCTTATTCTGAACTACTTAAAAATAACTTAACCATATATGGAATTAGCTATGAACTACCTAAGTCCATTTCATTAAATTTATTTTTATTTAAATGTATTTTTAATTTGACTTCCTCTTCTAGCTGGATCACAAAATAACAGTAGCTGCTCCAACACCACCTCCTATAGCTCATTGATTAAAACTGCTGTTTCCTTCAGCTCCCACATTTGCAAGAAGAGGATGTTGGAGCAGAAAGGAATAGGAGTTCTAATCAAGCAACTGTAGTTAAAGCATTTCACGTGTGCAAATTTCACAAAAATAGCCTTAGAAGAGGGTGAGGCAAGTGAGGCCCATGAAATTCAAATTCATCAGCTTCAGAGATAACATTCTTGTTTAGTACTTTCTGGAGCGCTAACATTTATCAAGGGGTTATAGGAGGGAGCACTGACGGAAAGACATTTTCTCATGAGAATTTGCTCCTCTAGTTGGCAAAAATCAAGTTCATACTTCACATTCTAACCTTCCGACTAGAAGAATGCCATAGTGGATTAGTTCAGAACTCTTCTAGTTTTTTCACTCAAGTTCTCTCTCTCTCTCTCTCTCTCTCTCTCTCTCTCTCTCTCTCTCTCTCTCTCTCTCTCTCCCATTGGTACTGTGTGTAGTACATAACATTTACATTCCTTGTGTGGAGTTGGTACATGGGGATAACACATCTTAAATCCATTTTTATCCCCTATTCCTCTCCCACCTTCCATCTTTTGATCCCCTTCCCTTTCGAGGAAGATCCATCTCCTATTTCATACTGTCTTTTATTTTACTCTTCATTTTCCCCTGGGTTTCTCATATATGACAAACCATATGATACTTAAGCTTATGTGTCTGGTTTATTTCACTTACCATTATAGCCTCCAAATGCAAATGACTCAAATTTATCTTTCTTTATGGCAGAGTAGTACTCTATTGTGTGTAAATAACACATTTTATTTATTCATTTATCTGTTGTTACACAGAGAGTTGCTTCTAAGATTGAGCTGTTATGAGATGTGCTGCTATGAACATGAGTATGCTGTTCTGACATGTGTGCTGTTCTGACATGTGTGCTGTTCTAACACGTGTGCTGTTTTAACATGTGTGCTGTTCTAACAAGTGTGCTGTTCTAACATGTGTAACTTTATTCAGAATACTTAGTCCATCCTCCTTGACCATGTACTTCTCTTTTTTGTCTTAAAGGATGAGCCAAGTTGTGTGGTTGATTTTTAAAGTATATTTACCAACAGTCAAATAGGGCACTGCCATGCTTTTCTTGTATGTATTGATACATAGAGAAATGCATTATTAAGTACCGATATGGAGAATATCCACAGTTTGCTATTTTATCTCATCAGAAAAAGATCATGTTTTTGAACCAAGTAAGCTTTCTGGTATCATCCTAGTCCAAGATGCCCTGAATCTTTGAATTACTGGTACTCTAGAGGCCTACAGTTCAAATTTTACATGTTCAGTTTTTGAGAATTATGAAAACTTTCACCACTTTATTAGGTCTTCTGCCCCAGAGTCTTTAGCTGGATGTGGCATGGGTGTACACATAGAATATCTTCCCACCCTCTGTCTGCAACCAAGCTGGGAGAAGAAGACACCTATGTGCTCCAGAAGTAGGTGAACTGTGAACTTGGAAAGCTTAAGAAAAACCCAGTCTTGGGAATTTCTGTGGGTGAATCCACTGAGGTTTCATTAAGAGTGTGATTTCAAGCCGGGAGTGGTGGCTCATGCCTGTAATCCCAGCACTCGGGAGGCAGAGACAGGAGGATTGCTGAGTTCGAGGCTTGCCTGGGCACCATAGTGAGCTCAGGGCCAGCCTGAACTATGAAGTGAGACCCTTTCTCCAAAAAGAAAAAAAAAAAGAATAAGGTAAATGTCTTTAGATGGGTATCAAAGTAGATATTCACCTATATATTTAAAAACCCCTTAATTTAAATGACTTGTGAAAAGATACTCGATAACAAAAGATTAATCACCTTAATATATGTATAAAGAATTCTTACTGATAGGTAAGGCTAATATGAGTGTGCCAGTAAAATATAGTGGATCCATGGATGTCAATACTTAAAATACCAAAGAAGAAATATAGTGGTTAATAAACATAGAAAAAGGTGCAATTTAGTTTGTAGTTAACAAATAAAAATGAAAAGGTCAGATATCACTTGGCCTGTTAAATTTGAAGCAATCAAACAGATTGTAATTTAATTTAGTGAAAGAGTGAGACACCAAATGCTTATTCACTCAGGAAGGTATATGCAATCTCTACAAGTAGGAACCTTAGAGCAATGCATGTCCTGTACACATTAAAGCAAAATTGTTAAAAAATATAGTCTGATTTAGGAATCCCACTTCATTAATCTTAAAGAAACAATAGAAGAAGCCCAAGAATATTAATGGTGATGTTAGAAAGAACTAAAACTTTCGTTAAAACATTAGAGAAAATATCATGGAATATAGTATAATTAACTCTTATGTAGCCCCTAAGAAGACTGATTGTATACTTTTTTTTTTTTTTGCACTGGGGATTGAACTCAGGATCCTGCACTTATAAGGCAGGGACCAGAACCACTGAGCTAAATCCTCTGCCCTGACTGTATACTTCTGGAAACTGTTTACTCACAAGTATCTCATGTTTCTGCACATCTGAAGAGCAGAGGTAGTGACTCTTAGTTCCAGAGTGAGCTTGCAAGGCTAATTTGCATGGTGAGTAGCCTGGGCAAAGAGAAAGAATCTTCCTCCAAAGCAAAAGACAGCTATGCTTACTAACCCCCCCCCAAAAAAAAAGATTCAGGTTCTTTAAAATTAGGGTTCTTCAACACTACTGAAGTGTCATACATGTGGGTATTATCTGGCCTTCTAATGAATGTCCTGAGGCACTGGGATTTTGAGAATTGGCATAAGAAAAATTCTTACATTGGCCACTACTATGTTTATGTTAAATATTTATCTCTGACCCAGGATTCTTGTGTATTGTCAGTGCAATGGTCTGAGTATCCATGGCACCCAAAATTCATGTTAAGATTCTAACCCTAAAGGTGGTGGTAATAGGTGCTGGAATTTTGGGGAGTTGATTAGGTCTTGAAAGTGGAGCCTCATGACTGAGAATAGTGTCTTTATAGAGACCCCTGAGAGCTCCTTCTCCTACTATGTGAAGACACAGAGAAAAGTTACCATCCATGAACCAGAAAGTAGGCCCTCACCAAAGTCCACTGGCACTTTCATCATAGGCCTCCTAGTCTCTAAAACTATGAGAAATGAATTCCCATCATTTATAAGCCATTGAGTTTGTGATATTTTTATAGTACCCTGAGCAGACTAAGATTATCACTATTCATGAAACTGTAACTTGTTTTTGTCATAGGCCTATGGTTATGAAGGAAAACTGTGTTTATAGTGAAAAATAATTCATAGTAATGAATCAGTTAATTAGTAAGTGTCAAAATTCAAAATGTTGTTAAACACTGACGGATATTAACATGGCTAGTGTTTTAATGGCTACCTATGATTTCATTGGTGATAGTTAATTTTCTGCCAACTTTACTGGGATGTGATGTTCAAATATTATAAATAATCATAAACATTATTCCTGGGTGGGTTGGTGAGGGTGTTTCTGGGAAAGATTAGCATTTGAATCCATAGACTGTAAAGAAAATCTTTCACTAATGTGAATGACATCATCCAATTTGTTCAGGACAGGAAATGTGATCATGCATTACTTTTATAGTCAAAAGGGTAATAAACTAGGAAAATTAAGAAGCAAGAGACAAAGAAAGGCTGAAAATGGGTTATAAACAGCAGGAAATCAAAACAAATGAATTAAAAGTTTATGCAACAGAAATAAAGTAACAGATTTTAATGAAAATTGTTTGATGTAGCCTTAGCATTTCTTGAGCTCAATGGAAAGAAACACTTCCTAATACAGCAGACCTGGAGCTTAGCAAAAAACAGACCTTTAGTTATTCTCTTATTCATTCTCCATATTTTTATCTTTCTCTCTTGTATTTATTTCTTGAGTAACTATACCAATTCCTCTTTAGGCATTATGGCAGATGCAATATTGAAAACAGAGATAATATGCTTTCCAGTGGCTTTATAAAAAACTCGTTTGTGATAAGTTCGCAGTGTTGTCTTCTGGGTTTTATTTTTCTTTTGATCATTGCATTTTTCATTAGTCTGTTTCTTCCAAGTTCGTGGATTTGAGAAAGGATGCCAATGTAAAATTAATGGTCATCAATTTAGCCACTTACTGATCAAGTGAGTGTCATGCTGCGAAATTAGTGAGTCCCCTGATAGGTTGGCTGTTCATTTTTGGGAAGAAACAAAAGCTACTTGTATGTGTTAAATGATCATTTAGCAACTAGCAGTGAACTGAGAATTTTCTCTTAGCTAGAAGTTTATGTAGAAATGCTAAGGCATCCGGCGACAACTCTGAAACTGTACATTTTCTGATTAGCAGTCATGAGATTTAGACCCTCACTCTTGGCCCTCAGTCTAGCACAGAGAGCTGTTTCCTATTAACATTCCTGTTTTCATCTTTGCCTCTGACAAAATTAATGACTACTGATTTTCAGAACTGCTTTCCTGTGTTTGCTCGTTTGGTCCAGTTTTTGGACTGGGTAGTGTTAATGTTTCCCTCTGACTACTGCCATAACATTTCTGACATGATATTCTTGAAAAATTACCCCTTCAGGAATGAGAAAGTCCTGGTAGGTTAGGAAGCATTTTATTTTATTTAAGGGGGAGACATTCAGTTCATGCTGGGGCAAGTGTGTTAATTTCTTAAGTTTCTGGTGAGGCTTGAAACACTAACATGAAATTTGACAGAGTAGTGGGTGACATTTGATTATATTTTGGCTTCTT
>PVIC010023139.1:0-27086 GCA_004025085.1 Thryonomys swinderianus | reverse complement strand
AGGCTGGCCCTGAGCTCACTATGGTGCCCAGGCAAGCCGCCGCGAACTCAGCAATCCTCCCATCTCTGCTTCCCGAGTGCTGGGATTACAGGCGTGAGCCACCACGCCCAGCATTATATGTGGTAACCGGGGATCGAACTCAGGTCCTTGCGCTTGTGAGGCAGGCGCCGGAACCACTGAGCTAACCCTCCGGCCCGATAATAGGGATTTTTAAGAGATCATCAGGTCATTGTAGTGTTTAGTCAGGCTTGAGAATCATCATTCTGATGCAATCTTAGTGTAGAAAAGGGGGAAACTGAGTCACAGAGAGGTGACGGGCTCATAGTTTGTCAAAGACTTGCATAGTTCCACAGCTATGGCCTTGGGTGGCAACAACAGTGCGTATAACAATATCCTCAAGCACATCCTCTTGAAAAAAATCACAATAAACAAGCATTGTTTCCTTGATGTCAACCTGGACTGTGTACCATGGTGACCCATAAGTCTTCTCTGACAACTCTGCTTCAGTGTTTGCTGTCTCCTCAGTTCACCTAGCTGTGGTGCTGGCCAAATGAGCATGTGCCACCTTCTGAAACTCCAGTCTCTTCTAAAAGTTTGGGACAAGTGTCCTCAGCAACAGGTGAGACCAGCCCCACATCACTGGTTTAGGGCTCCTTGGCATTAGCAATGTAGTTGGGCACTCATAATGACACTCAGTGTGGACATATTGGAAGAAATGGCGGTCCTTGACAATTGCTTCTGTTTTTTGTGTTCATCCTTTTTTTTTTTTTTGAGACAGGGTCTCGCTTTGTCATCTAAGCTGGCCTTGAGCTCGCTATGTAGCCCAGGCAAGCCTGGAACTCAACAATCCTCCTGCCTCTGCCTCCTGAGTGCTGGGATGACAGGCATGAGCCACCATGCCCGGCTTGTGTTCATCTTTTGGACAAACTCCAAACATTTGTTTTTTTAACGCAGGGCCTTGGCCCCCATGGGACAAAGCAGGTTGGAAGGTTCTGTGGCTGACTGCACAGCTGGTCATCACATCTTATATTAGCCTTGGAGAACGCGAATCACTTCTTACCATGAACCCATCCTTTAAGTAGGACTCAGCTTTTTTCCTTTCTTCTTTTGTTTTGGTACTAGGCGTCAAACTCAGGCCCTTGCACTGTGAGGCAGGTGTGGTGCCACTGAGCTAAATCCCCGGCCCCAGCTTTCTCTTTGAAATGCACCTTTCCTTCAGTTGGCATCTTAGAGTCTTCTGCTGTCTCGTCTGGAGTCTTTCCCCCTCTTCCGGGGTCGTGTGTATTTTGCCCCCTTGGCAGGAATCAGCTTGTGCTACCCAAACCGCATCTGAGACAAGTGTGCAGTGTGGGATGGAGGCGTGGAGAGAGGGGACAGATAACATAATGGGTGGGCCACGCAGGGACCAAAACAAGTGTCGGAGCCGGACACCCAAGGCAGACGTACAATCGAAGAACTTCACCTCCCTTGTCACCCCAAAGCCCGCTGCTGGATACGGCTTGACTACGGCTTGCCACTCACTGCTAGGATGTGATCTGAGTCCGCAAGCAATCAGTGATTCCGATGTCCGCAGCCAACCGCCCGCCAGTGTCGTCCGCAGCCGCAGCCGCTCCCTGACGCTGGGATCACGGCCTCAGCGCCACCTCGGACCCTCAGGCATTAGAGCTCACGAGGGGCCACAACCGAGATCCCTCGCGTCTGCCACTCACTTCCCTCGCGCTCCGAGGCCCGGACGAGGCCCCATGTTGTAGGACATGCGTCGTCTTTTAATGGGCCTATAGATTCAGTTCGGTCTCAGTCAAAATCCCAACAAGGGGTTTTGAAGGTTCCACGCAAGCTCGCTCTAAATGTAAATGGAGAGGAAAAGGAATTACAGTGGTACCTCGGTTCACGAATGCTTTTGTTCGTAAACAACGTGGTTCACAAACAGAACTATTTGGCAGAATTTTGTCTTTGTTTGTGAACTCTGCACGGGGTGATAAACATGGCTGCGGCCGTCTCTCCCGCGGGAACGCGAAGGTGGTGCCTTCCTCCTAGCTGTGGGAGGAGCGTGAGCTGAGCCGGCGCCGCAGAATCGGAACAGTGTTGAAAGGGAAGCAGGACCTGCCTTCCAGACTCACTGCAAACCACAGCAACCCCGTGGGCGTGGGTACCAGGGACAGGACGTCACGCAGGTCAAACAAACAGACGGAATCCAGAAAGGGACAAATATGACCGGTTACTTTTCAGCTTTTCAGTGGAGAGAGAACAGTTTTCGCTCCGTGGTGCATATCCATACCCAAAGTCACCATCATCATCTTTATGTTGACCCCAGACAATTCACACTGCATAAAAATTTATCCTAAAAAGACCTAAATGGGGATGGGGATTTATCTCAGTAGTACTATGCCTGCCTCATAAGCACGAGATCCTGGGTTCAATCTCCAGCACTGGGAAAAAAAAAAAAAAAAAAGACCTAAATGTAAAACCTAGATAATTAAGCTATCACATGGCAGTCCCTGTGACTTGGGTTAAAGATTTCCCTAGATACAACACCACCTTCATGATCCATAGAAAGAAAAAAATTATAAATTATGTCATTAAAAGTCTAGTAAAAGTTAATAAATTAGCTAGGCATGATGGCACGTCCCTGTAATCCCAGCACTTGGGAGGCTGAGGCAGGAGAATTGCTACAAGTTCAAGACCAGCCTGGACTACTCATAGCAGGGCCCTGTCTCAACAAAACAAAACAAAACAAAAATCTAACAATTAAAAGCCTCTGCTGTTCCAAAGAATTAAGAAAATAAAAGATAAGCCACCAACTATAGAGACTATTTGTAAAACATACATCTGAGCTATATATACAGTGGTACTTTGTTTTTGTTTGCAAACAAATTTGGTTCATAAACAGAGGTTTTGGTAAAATTTGGTTTTCATTCACAAACTCCAGATTGGGTAACAAATACAACTGAGCCATCTTTTCCAGAGCTGTAGAGTGAATTACGCTTGTGAACTTGAGGTGCCACTGAGCATTTCCAGACTTGATATCCAAACTGAGAAATTCTGATTTAGGAAAACAGTTACCAGAAAAAGGCTCAAGCTGCCACTTCCTTCCACGGTAGCGACGCTCGCTGGGCTTTAAATCAGGCCTCAGCCTCTGCTACTCGAAGCTCCCAGGGGACTGTGCTGCACCCGCACCCACTCTTTTGGGCAGCTGCTGCTCATGCTGACTACGCTGCGATGGTGGGGAAGTCGCAGTGACCGGCCGCCACTGGAGGGGGCAGGGAAGACAGCGCAAAGCGACGCCACAGACTGGCCCTAAAGGGTCTGCGTGTTTTTGACTACAGCGTGCGGTCTCTCCCCATCAGAGTGGACAAGTAATGCCGAAGATGCTGCCGACGAGTCCGCACACGGTGGCAAAAGGTGGGAGGCTCGGAGAGGGAGCACTGACCAGTGTGTCTCTGGCTAGAGGCGGAGAGGGACAGGTGTGTGGGCACGATGACCAGAGTTGGGGACAGCAGCGAGCCGCGGGCAAGCTGGGGGTCAGCGTGCACAATGAAGCTGGGGGAGAGTGACAGAGGGAGGCCTGGGAGGTGCCGGCAGGGGAGGCCAGGGAGTCTTGGGCAGCCTGCCCCACGCGCACGGGTAAACTGAGGTCCGCCGCGGAAGAGTCTGGTATTCGTCTGTTTTCTGACACTGGATAGAGAAATGCCTCGGCCGGGTGCTTTATAAAACCAAGAGGTCTGTTTAGATCCCAGAGCTGGAGGTGTGAGGGTTCGGCACTGGCGTCTGCTTGGCCACGGTGAAGGCTGGGCGGCACACGGCACAGGAACTCTACCAGTCCCTTGGATGGCACAGCCCAGTGACATGCCATCTCCCTCCCAGCTCTGACTCGAAAATCCCACACCGGGGCCAGGCTCCCAGCAACGTACCTCTGGGGACCACTCAGCCCGAGTCCAAACACACAGGTCCACTGCTCCCTGACGCCCGGGTGAGCTGCCCGAGGACAGGAGCCGGAGTGCCCTCTGGTGCTGTGCCCGTCCAGCCTTGCGCGGCCAGGGAAATGGGCACGGGGCTGGTGGGTGGAGCCAGCGGGGCTCTTCCGTCCCCTGCCGGCCCCTCCCTGGACTCCTGGCCCCTGGCTCTCTGGCCCTCCTGGCAGGGGTCTGCGCCACAGGTGCAGGCTGCCAAGATTCCTGCGGCAAGGGCCCCGTGAGTCTGTGCAGGCTGTAGGGAGTCGGGACCCAGGGTCTCTTGGAGCCCGGGCAGGATTTTGAAATGTTTGTTGCGTGTATTTTTCACTCCAACAAGAGTACAGTTTGAAAACGAAGAGGCCAACACCTGCACCTCTGTTCAAGGCCCTGCGCACCTTGCCTCTGGCCTTAGGGAGTGGCTGACTCACCCCGACTCCCTGCCCCTCAGCCAAGGGACTCCCACTGGCCACTTCCTACTTAAAACTGCGTAACTGATAGCGGCAGCCCCACCCTGGCTGTGTGCACAGTTTCTCGAGGGACAGTGAGATGCTCCAGAGACTGTCATTAGTGAGTAAATGAGGGGGCCCTCCCGGCGGCATCCCGGCCCCGCCCGCCGAATGCAGCAGCTCGGTTTAAGGAGAGCAACCCAGGTATCAGGTTCCTGCATAATCTGTCTCCACGTTGGAGCCACCGTGGGAAAAAAAAAATCATTCCTCCACACGGCCGTCACCCAGGCTCCCCAGACAATCAGGAAACGCAAATTGTCGGAAGCCAGAGGAGTGCTGCAAACTTCTCCCCAAAGAGAAGAGCGGCCGAGTCGAAGGCAGAAATGACAGCTGACAAGCGGGAAGCCAGCTGGGCCTCGGAGCAAAGCCGTCGGCAGGTTTCCAGGGACCCTGGAGGTCCCGGCCGGTCGTGTCCGTGGGGCGCGGCAGTGGTGAGGGGACAGGAAGGGCGGCCTCCCTGGAAAGCCAGACACCCGCTCCGGTCAGGGAACTCTCCGGGCCTGAGACTCGGCCTGGCCAGGACCAGGGCCCGACCAGGCGGGCTCCCCGCGGCCCTCGAGTCGTCCGCACGCACGTGCAGCTCGCAGGCCTCGTGTCCATCCGGCTCCTGCTCAGACTCGCATCGCCACTATTTTAAAAGCCGGCTCCAGAGTTTCGCATTCCTCCTGACGGGAGCCCTTGGCCTCAGTACCGGCGCCCGGACCCTGTTCGCAGGACCGCACCCTGCTCTGCCAGCTCGCGGCCTAACAACGCCGCACGTCGCCCTGGATGGGCAGGACGGTTCCGGAGTTTCCTGCAGGGCCCTCTTGTTGACAGTGCAGACAGTTTTTAAACAAGGACGTGCAGAGAAACACTGTAACCTGTGAACGCTATTCCAACAAACCACGATGCCGGAATATGCTCCCAACATACTGTAAACTGAAAAGACTCAGATGATAAATAAGGAAATACTGTTTGACGCACGCCCAGTTTAACAATAAAAGGCCCTGCATGGTGGTGTGCACCTATAGTCCAGCTGCGGAGCAGGCTGTGAGAAAACCCTTCGGAGTCTGAGGTTCCGTAGCCTGCCTGGGCAGGACGCAGCAAGGTCACCTGGCAGAAAACAGGCAAAGGAAACACAGGAGAGAGGGCGAGGCCGGATCCCTGGGGCCCAGTCCTGGGTAGAGGGCTGTGAGTGATCTCTGTTCTCTCTCGGCTCCACTGTATTTTCAATCTGATTATCATGTGTGACCTCATGAAGAGAGAAGCCAGAAGGTTCTGTGTTTCTAAGTCAAGTCCTACAACGTGGGGCAAAGATCCCATTGGGTGCCTCCCTGCTGGGGCCCAGCCTCCTCCGGGCCAGGTGGCTGCAGAGGCAGGTGGAGGCAGGGTGGCCGGTGGAGCAAACTTCTGCTATTCGTTGTGGCAGAGGGGCACTTTGGCCTGCAGGGCAGGGGTCAGCTCGGCACCCGCAGGGGCCTTGCTCTGTGGGCAAGAGGTGGATCTGATCTGCCCCCACTGGTGGCTGTCGGTGCCTCCGGCATAGTCACCAAGGGCGGTGCTGAGAGGCTGTGGCCTGGGCGAGTCTCCAAGCCGGAGTCCTGAGGTGGAGTGGAGACCAGCTCCCCTTCCGGGTGAGGCCTGGACAAGGCGACTCCGCAGAGAAAAACAGCCCTTTTGATCTTTCCTTCTTCTTCTCCTGTGCGTAGTATACGTACTGTCACACTTTGAGCCCATTCACAGGCGATGAGCCATGGTCAGTCTTCTGGGACGGCCCTCGGCCAGGGACAGAGCAGGCCCTTGGGCTTCCTCCCACGGGCTCAGGAGCTCCTGGGGCACTTGGGGACCGGGCCGGCCTGCGTCCTGCTCTGTGGCTCCCTGTGCCACCGTCCTGCTGTGGCCCTGACCACACCGCATCGTCTTGCAGACCTGACACCCCTCAGTTCATTCAGTCCTCATCACGAGTATAGGACACAAGGGGAAACTGAGGGAAGGAAACTTCAGCCTGCTCCAGTGCCTCAGGCAGGGACAACAGAGAGAGGGTTTGAGTCCAGGTGGACCCAGTGTCCAGACACTGGCCACGACACTACTGAGGGGATAAAGAAAAGAGGGTAGCCAGCTGCGTACACACCACAAGCCAAGCTGCCAGCATGCAGCCAGTTTCCACGCGGTGGGGTGGCGCTGCAGAGCTGCCCGGGGCCAGGGTCATCTTTGCCCACACATCCTGGCTCAGCCGGAGGCTCCCTCAGGTGCTGCTCTGGGCAGACAGAGTGCAGGACATGGGCCCTTGTGTCACTGGGAAAAGATCTCTTTGTCACAGCTTAGCAGAAAGGGACAGCCAAGGGCTGGACAGGGAACTGACTGGAGTTTTCCCATCTCAAAGCCGGTCTCCAAATGCTGCTTAAAAACCTGTCTCTAAGGCCAGGGATTTACCTCAGTGGTTCCAGCATCTCCCTGGCAAGTGCAAGGTCCCAAGTTTGATGCCCAGTACCACATACCACAGCGCTGGGCGTGGTGGCTCATGCCCATAATCCCAGCACTCAGGAGGCAGAGGCAAGAGGGTTGCTGTGAGTTTGAGGCTGGCCTGGGCTACATAGTGAGAACCTGTCTCAAAAAACAAAACTGTCTCTGGTAGAAAGTTACAGGAGCTCATTCCAACTACCCACTGCTCGAATCTCCAGCCCTGTTGGTCTGCTTCCCATTGCTGGGACACAATGCCTGACACCCTCGAGTGAGAGGAGAGTTTAGTTTGGCTCATGGTTGTGAGGGACTCAGTCCATGGTCAAAGCAGAAATGTCATGGCGGAAGGGCTCAGCGGAGCAAACATGCTTGGCTCGGAGGAGCCAGGAACCAGAGCAGGGGAACAAGTGAAGGGGGGCCAGGAACCAGGTAGGTTCCCAGAGTCACAGCTCCGTGACAACCCAGACACACCTGGAAGTGTGCTGTACTGAGCCGCTGGCGGCTCCCAGGCCAACCAGACCGACACAAGCTGAACTAACACTCCGACCTCGAGGTTTGCACTCCGTTTCTTTAGGGTGCTGCATGGGCGTCTTCGTGTCAGCCCTTCCTTCAGTCCATCCAGAAGCCCTTGGCTTCCCTTCTGATCGTTCTCCTTTCGTGCGTCACCATCATGATTTTATTCTTCGCCACCATCGTCCCTGCAAGGCTTTGTCTGCACTGCGCTCAGGGCGTGCACTGACACCCCGCACTCGTCTGTCCCCCTGTCCCCTCTGAGAAGGGCCTGCCCGGTACTGTGCTCCTGCCCGACCCGCTGCCAGGCTCAGGTGCTGTCCCCGTGGGACTCCAGGACAGGCTGCCGCTGCTCTGCTGCCCCCTGTTTGTGAAGGAAGGAACTGCGTGTTGCTCCCGACGCTGCCAGCACATTCCAGAGGTGCTGATGAGCGACACTGAGGCCAGTTAGCTTGTGGGGACCCGGCTTACGCAGCCAGTCCTCCAGGCTCACCGGGCCTCACCTCAGCTTCCTGTGTCCCCTGTGCCTAGGACACCCCGCGTCCCCCAAGGGTGACATGTGTTCCTCATCTCTCTCCACTAAGGGCTGGAGACAGTGCAGATTCAAAAAAGAAAAAGGCCCCTATCCCCAGGCAGCCTGCCTGCCAATGAATCCACCGCCGTGTTTGCTAAGCCCACACTTTAATTACTGCAAAATTATCTTAAATCCTGCATCTAGACTGTGGTGGCTGCTCTGAAGAATTTCATTATGGTAGGCTGGGCTGTCGCCAGAGCACTCATTTAAAAGCAAGGGAAGAAACGTGTGAAAAATAGATGCCATTTTCAAAGTCAGAAAAAGCCCGGTGGTCATCCTGGTCAGATCCCCGAGTCTACCGGTGCAGAAACCTCCCATTTCACAGATGGAAGGAAACACACCCGTCAGCCCTCCAACCAAACAGCTTTCCCATCCGGAAAAACCTACGTCTGATTAAATATTAATAACCAGCGGTATTAATTAAGGGGGGAAAGCCCACCCAGAGAACCCCAATATGTTTACATTGTCCCCGGGAAACTGGGAAAATTCACAATCAAGTGTGTAAATGTTCTAAAAAAAGGTCCTGAATATTTTATGAATATTTGTCATAAAACAGAAATAATAACCACTGTGCAGAGCTATTAGAATTAATATTTATGCTGCCCGCCATGAAATATTCATGGGGACAGAGAAAGGGGGGCCCTAGGACGAGAATTAATTTACACTGGGCTCGGTTTACCCGCTGGCTTGATGTCTGCAGAAGGCTGACAAGGCTCCGTATGAATCCGCCAGCCACTTCGCGCGCGGAGGGAGGGGGCGGGGCGTCTGGGCTGCTGACAGCGCACAGATTGAGTTTCTGACAGCCCTTAAAACCCTAAACGGCCCCCCACCTTTTTTTCCTTCTTCCATTGCCCAAGGCGCTCTGTTCTGCCACCGTTCATCCGATCTCCCCTTCCATCTGCTGAAATTAACGAATTAATGAGCGCGATCCGCTTTACGGCGGGCCCTATGAATGTTTACAGGCGATTAAATTATAATGTGGGCCGGCTGTATAATTCATGAACCAATTAAAGGAAGTGTTAGTTGATTTGATGGGATGAGGGCGTACAAAATGCATTTAACTAATGGGGAACCGCGGGCTGCCAAGGGCCGGCTCCCTCTCTTGGATTACGCGGCTAATTGCTCGACTTTACGGGGCTGTCACAGATAGCCATGCATATTTCATTGTTCTCAAATACTTCAATTGTTTGCGTCCGTGTTGAGGCTGTAATGTGGAGAAGCCGGGCCAAACCGGGGTGTAGTTCCAGAGCGCGGCGGCTGGCCACGAGGAAACCCGAGCTGAGGGTTCGAGTGTCGCTGGCCATTAAGTGATTACACAGGCTCGGCCTGGATCCCGTGGTTTTCGATGGGACACCGGCTCTGCGACCGTGGCAACACCGGCCCCACCCCTTCTTCCGGACCGAGCGGAGGCCGGCAGCCCGTGTTACCCTCATGCCCTGTGCCCCCCCCCCCGGCCCAACGTCCTGAAAGGAGAGCCCCCCGCCCCGCGCCCCTGGAAGCCCGTTTCCCCCAGGGCAGCTCTCCCAGGGTCTCCTGCAGTCCTGACTGTGTCCAGCCTCGGAAGGTGGCCGCTCGGGGCTCATTAAATGCAGTTAGTGGCAAACCTGGACCCCGTCTTGCATCCCCATCTCCCGGAAGGCGCCAGCGGAGAGGAAACGCACTCCCGGGACAGGGAAGCTGCTTCGGCGGCGCTCTCCAGGCTGCAGGCAGTGGCAGCAGCGGCATCTACCCCATCTACACTGCCCAACACTCCTGGACGCCTCCTCTGCACCCCAGCCCCCCCACTTACTCTGCAGGAAGCGGGGCCCCAGCTCCCCCAGGTTCCCATCCTTCCATCATCTCTGGCTTCCAAACCGAAGTCTGGGTTTCACGTGAGCTAAGCACATGTGAA
Source organism: Thryonomys swinderianus (assembly GCA_004025085.1). NCBI lineage: Eukaryota > Metazoa > Chordata > Mammalia > Rodentia > Thryonomyidae > Thryonomys > Thryonomys swinderianus. The sequence continues at coordinate 17,213 of PVIC010023139.1, read as the reverse complement.
CACACACACACATACACACATGCACACAAAATAAAACCCCTGTGATCAGCCTGCATAGAGGCATGTATGTGTAGTCTCAGCAACTTGGGAAGCTGAGGCAGGAGGATCCCTTAAGCCCAGGAACTGAAGACTAGCTTGGGCAACACAGCCAAAACCAGAGTGACCCTGGGTCAGTGCCTGAGAAGGAGCACCTTTGCTCCCAGTCAGTGTCCTCCCCTCTGAGGAGGCCTCTGGGCCTCTCCTCGGTGGGCGTCATGCCCTCCCGGAGGGAGATCCACGAGCTGTGTGACCGTGGAAGGACGGCGGGGGAGGGCGCCTTCCGCCGAGTGTCCACGAATGACCGCCCAGGTGAGGGTGGCCATCATCTGCCTGTGTGCCAGAGCCCACAGTGTCCTTAGCTCCGCTCCACTAAGGGTGCGCAGCCTCAGGGCCTCCGGGCTCTCCCCGCGCACGCACGGAATGGATAAGGACGCTCTGGGTTGCTGGCGGTGCTGGGGACGGAAGCGCAGGCCTCGGTCGTGCTAGGCACATGCTCTGCCGTGCGGTCCTCCCGGCGAGGAGGCCTTTCGCAGTCACAGGACCCTGTGACACCAGGGGCATCTCCTGGACTCCACCCGGTGGGCGGCTGCCAGCGGGAAGAGAGGCCTGGGCCCAGGCCCCTGTAAGGATGAGGGAGGGGCCCCTACGGACCGAGAGGCGACGGCCCTGCCAGTGCCACCAGCCTCAGCCAGAGACGACTAGCGACTAGAAGTCAAGCTGGCTCTGAAGCATCTGGCTAGAAATCAAACCAAACTATCGTTTTCCAAGAGCCACTGCTTTGAATAATTTATAGGTGTTACCTTATATCATCTGGCAAGGTAAACGGTATCTTCATGCATTTGCAAATGGGGAAACTGAGGCCCAGAGGAGCCAAGCATCTCAGTTCAGATTTTCTTCTGAGATATTGCGCAGATGCAAAGCCATGTTGGACGGGTTTCCCATTGCTGAGTCACAACAGCAGAAGCCTAGAGGACGCGAGTGTCCACACAGAGGGGCCTGGCCGACGGCAGCCAGTCCCCCTGCAAGCTGTTCAGGGAAACGCAGCCCACAGAGATGTTGACACTGAAGCCCCAGACACAACCTCACATTTTAAGGAATATAATTTTGGGGGAGGGTGGTACTGGGGATCGAACTCGGGCCCTTGTGTGTCCAAGGCTGGTGCGGTACCACTTGAGCTAAATCCCCAGCCCTTAAGGACATTGTATAATAACGGCAGGTAACACTCGAGCCTGCTCCTGCTTGACAAGAGAAGGAGTCGGAGTCGCGCCCGTCACACAGCCCGCTGGTCACAATGATTACTTGGCAGGAGGGCCTCGGGCAGCGGGAGCAGAGAGGGACTTGTGCTCTCTACATGTCTACGGTTTCCCGGAAATCACATTATCTCCACAACGAGGAAAAGCGCTACTCATGGAATCACAAGAAAAGGATTATTTTTTAAAATGAGAAGCATCCATTTTCAAATAAACGAAAAGCCCCAGCCTCCTGGTGACAGTGCTCCAGGCATCAGTCCCTGTGTGGAGCCAGCTGGTCCCACTGCGGACGGGCAGCAGGGACAGGGCCTCCGAGCCGGGCGGCCCAGGACGACGGCACGGGTTGCCAGCTGTGAGGGTGTGAAGCGGATCGGGCGGCGGGGAAATCAAGTTACAGTAGGTCGGTCAGTGGCTCACTCATCCCGGGCCCCCCGCGCCTCCCCAGGCCCGGTGGGAGGGAGCCGGATGCTTGTTGCTCTCACAGAGCTGGCGCTCAGGGCTGCCGTTGATGCACACGGAACAGCTAGCCCGGTAGAGGGCACTGGGAGGGGGGAGCGCTCCCCGGAAGTGGCTCCGGGGTGAACGGCCAACAGCCTCGGCCTCGGCCCTGGGGCTCTGGGCGCAGCGAGTTCTGAAGCATCAGCTCATGGAGCCTCCTCCCTGGCTGAGCAGGGTTCGCCCACTGACCAGCCTCTGAGGGAAGGGCCGGGCACGCCCACGGGAGGCTGACTTCTCCAGGCCACCCCTCTGGGAAGCGCACACGGAAAACTTCAGGCTACGTGGACGCCACGGCGTGAGTGGCGACCGTCGGCCACGCTGCCTTCCTGGGCCCGACTGCGCAGACAGAGACCCCGCAGAGCTCTGGGCTGAGGGCACACACACAGCACCTGCTGCACCCGCGCAGCAGGCCTGGACTCGGGAGGCACGGACCTGTGCCCACCTCAAGATGAGGCTCTTGCTTCCCTGCCAGCCAGTGGGTGCCAGACCCGCCACTGCCGGGCCCCAGCACCCAGGTGGTGACCATTGGCTTCACCTCATCAGCCACAGATTCGCTCCCAAGGAGGTCTGCTCATCTCTTAGGTGAAATTCATGGAACAGAAAAGGAACCGTTTTAAGGTGTAGAACTTGGTAGCCACGGTATGTGTCTAATTCCAGAGCTCGCTGGAGCTGGCCCTGGGCCGCCGCTGCCCCTCATGTCCTGCCAGGCCGCGGGACTTGTCAGTACCTGGCGGGAACGCCTGTGAAGGGTCCTCTCTCCCTTGGCCCTTTGCCACCCGCAGCCTGCTGCAGAGAGCACAGCTGGTGCCATGGGGCAGAGGTGAAACTGGACACTCAGGGGCAGGAAGGACCGTGCCCAGGGCCACCAGGCCAAGCAGGGCTGTGCTGGCTCGGGGCTCTCAGAGGGCTTTAGGCTGGATGTGATTCGGCCTAGCCCTTCCCACTTGCTGAGCTCAGACCTGAGCGCCAGCTGGTCACTGACCTAGTGTCCCCACTCTGTCCTGGCCACAGGGCTCTTGATGTCCTTGCTGTGCAGGAGCCAACATCTCCCTGGGGCCTCCCTGACAGGGGCCACTGCTCTGGGCTTCACACCAGGAAGGAGCTCTGCCCGGATGTGACAGGAAGCTCTGACTTGTGGGCCCCCAGATCCAACAGGGTGTGGTGGCACACTCTGGAAGGCCGAGGCAAGAGGGTCGCAAGTTCAAGCCCTACCTGGGCAATTTAGAGGCTTAGCAAGACACTGTCTCAAAATAAAAAATAAAAAAGGGCTAGGGCTATAGCTTAGTGCAAAGTGTCTGCGTTCAGCCTTCAGTATGATAAAAAAAAAAAAAAAAAAAAAAAAACAAGTGCCAGGCGTGGTGGTGCACACATGTAATCCTAGGACACGGAAGGCTGAGGCAGGAGGATCACCATGGGTTTGAGGGCTACATAGTGAGCTCAAGGCCAGCCTGAACTACAGTATGGTACTCCATCTCAAAGAACAGACAAAAAACCGAACCAAACCAAACCAGAACATCACCACCAAACAAACAAGAAGAAAAACACCAAATAGGTCCAAGTTCCACCAAGCCAAATACAACTGCAGCCAGTGAGCCCCTTGGTGGTAGGAACGAGGCCCTCTACAGGCTTTGGCTGTCCTGACTCCCACTATTTTCAGTCGCATCAGAGATGACAAAAACCAGATACAGTGGACACCCTGGACTGGACCCATGGCTCCTGGAGACTCCCAGGGTTGGGAGCTGTCTGGGAATCAAGCCTGGTACGTGGTCTAGAAGTCGGCACCATCCTGGCCATGATGGCCTATGCTAAGAACTGATGAGTGCCAGTGCCCAGCAGGGAGCCAGTGCTGGCCAGAACCAGTCCAGAGAAGTCAGGGGCAGCACTGGCTGGGGTGAGATGAGTATAATTAGCAGTGGGTTTTGCATTTTTGCTTTTGAGACTAGGTTCTGCTATGCAGCTCAGACTGGCCTTGAACTCACTATGGAGCCAAGCCTGGCCTTGAACTCTGAGCGACGCTCCTGCTTCAGCCTCCCAAGTGCTGGCATTCCAGGTGAGCAACACCATGCACAGCCAAGAGCCTGCTTTTAGAGGGCTGGGGCACAGGTGAGTGGCAGGATGGTTGCTTAGGATGGGCAAGGCCCTGTGTTTCATTCCCAGCAGGAGGCACAAAAACAGACCTCTTTCGAGACTGTCCTTGAAAGTGATGGACTATACTAGAAGTTAATACATGTTATCTCTAGAGATTGGAAATGTTTTTCACTTAGTTACATTTTCTCCCTTTGAATGACAGATTTCTGGACATAAAATGTTTGAAAAGTACCTACCCAGTGTGCACCATCACCACACCCTGCCACTCATCCTCCCTTCCCCTGTCCCCAGCCCTCTCTTCCAGCCCCTCCTCTGGACCTCTCCCAGCTGGCAGACCCACCTCTCCCCATTCCTGGGCAGCCCTGGCCCCTATAGCTCCTATACCCAGGGTCCACAGTTCCATACCCTGTTTGTTTACGGGGCGGTTTGTTTGGGGTGACTGGTCTAGCCAAGCTCAGGACAAAGGGGCCAAAGCCCTGTCAGGGTACATGGGGGTCCCCTGTGGGGTTCACTGTCACTGGAAAAGGACCTCTGAGACAGGACGGCACCGTGCGTGATGTGCCCACGTGGTGAGCGGTGATTCTGAGAAAGTTTCCCTGAAGGATCATCAGCATGAGAAGCGGCGTGGTGCCACCCCAGTGCAGTGAGATGTGCCCGTAGGACCCGCATACGGAGGGTGCCACGCCCGCCCCTCACCCTGGCATCCACTGCTATGCTGCCAGGGGCACCACAGCACCCACCCCCAGCCATATCTGGCTCCCTGAAAGGCTCTGCATTTTGCACTGAGTCCATTTTTCCTTCAGAACAGGCCTCACAGCCAGGCCCTGGCACTGACCGGATGAGCCATTCTCCGCTGATGGCTTCGTCCATGTCCACCTGTGTCTGTGGATAGTGCTGGCTGTGGGACCAAGAAGTCTGGACCACAAGCGAACCGCCCGAGTGTCCCACAGGATTCCTCGGTTTCCATGCGTCAGGGAGCGGCAGGATTGCAGCGTCTCCTCCATGTTCTTCTTGTCTAGCGTCCGTCCTGCAGGTGGTGCGGGTCCTCCGCTGCGCCCAGAGCCACTCTGGGGAGACTGCTACAGGCTGAGCGTGGGCAATTCCCTTCACACTCGCTGGGCCACCCGAGAGTGGCCTACGGCTGGGTGCCCGCTCCACAGAGCTCCTGAGGAGGAACCGGGGTGGGGGCACAGGGTGGTGCCTGATTCATCTTTACATCTCCAGAACTGGCACCGTGCGCACACCGCCCTCAGCATAGGGCTCAGCTCGGTTTGTTGAGTGAACGAATGACCATCCCGTTGGCTGAGACTTGACAACCCCCCGCGTTGGGAGCAGAGCTTGTGCTTCGGGGCCCCAGCCCCAGAGAGAAGCCCAGGGGCCCTCAAGGCCCCGGGCTGAGAACTCTGCGGCTCCAGTCCCGGGACAGAGGTTCCCCACAGGCTGCTCGGTGTTTGTTCGCATCAGCGCCTCTGTCCCACCCCCGCTTCTCCTTCAAATCCCGCTTCCCTTGCGGCCTCGCGCGGGAGGGAGAAAACCAGCAGCCCGTGCGAGCACAGAGGGAAGGACCCTCTTCAAGGAAGCTCCCAGACCTGAGCCAGCGCGCCGCCTCTCCCCGCGGGGCCTCGGGTGTGGGCTCCTGAGGGCTCGCCGCCCTGGGAGGGGCAGAAGCCAGCAGGCAGGGCCCCCTCGGCCCTGAGTGCCAGCACCCAGCGGACGAGACTCCAGACACGGCTCTGGCCACGAAAGCGGGCTCTGCCGGGCAGTGGCTCAGTCACAGCTCCGCCCGGCCTGAGGGACAAACAGCCCCGAGGCCTCGGCATTCTCCACCGGGCAGCTTCCCCACACCGCGGAGTGCTGGGCTCCCGGAGCCAAGTCTCTGCGCCCGTGGGCCGTGTCAGCAACACTCTGTCAGTGCTGTGGACGGCGGGCACCGCCTGCCAGGGCCAGTCTGACCGGTCCCTTCAGTCAGCTGGGAACGGGAGCTGCACAGCTCTCGCCATGCACTCGCAAACCACGTCTGCAGCCCCATAACACGGCTCACTCCGCATCATTAGTAACCTCCATATGTAACTCGCTGGATTGGCGTCTGGAGAGTTCTGCCCGGCTGATTTCCGCTGTTCTCCTAACTACTCCACGACTAAGTGTTTCACCAAGCCATTTCCTCCCCAAATATTTATGTTCTCAAATGTTTATTAGCCTCTCTATCCTGATCAGGATTTTATGAGCACTCCATACCAACTGCGAATTAAATACATAATTCCGAACCCATCACGTTCTGCTCTGGGGCTGCATTTGTCTCAATTATGCCACAGCAGTTGCCGTGGGCGCCCGGCGCATGACAGCCGAACCGTCTGTCCAGGGGCAGCCGGGGTGACTGACATTTCAATCCGGATGCAGCCACGGGGCTGGCTGCTTTTCAGCATTAGCGGGCAAGGTCCCCACAGCTCACTGGCACGGCGCGAGGGTTGGGGCAAGGGTGATGTCTCAGGAGGGGCTTCGTGTCACCCCGAACTTCAGCCGCCCAGGAAAGCTGGCCCGGCCTCTGTTGACAGGGAAGCCCAGTGAGGGACAGAGACGGACTGCAACTGTCTCCTGCAGCGAGGGGGCGTGGCCCCGGGCCCCTGGCTCCCCAGGGCTTGCTGGGAAATGGCACAACCCATTACACGCATTTGCCACGCTGCCTCGCGGTGCCTCCACAGCCGCATGGCTGTCCTCACTCTGCAGACCTGGGAACTGAGGCCGCGCCGGGCACGGAAGCACGCAGAGGCGCGCTGCTCTGTCCCGGGCCTTCGCCCCGGCTGGTCCCTGCCTTGGGCTTCTCTGCTGCCTCCTCCTCTGTAGATCTCTCCGTTCGGCCAGTCTGTGCCGCAGTCAGGCCTCCACGCTCACACCCCCACCCCCGCAGGGGCCGAGCGGTGTGTCGCCTCACGTGCGACCCAGAACGCGCTGCGCACCGGCCACCAGCAGCCCGTCTCGGGGACCCGTGACTGTGCCCCAGCTCTGTGCCTAGGTCTTCCCAGGAGTGCAGCCATTCCGGCCTAGGCAGGTGATCCCAGCAGGCAGGCATCTACCACCTCCCGGGCAGCGGTGTTCCTCAGGTGCACCCCTGGACCCCAATACCCAGAGGCCCAGCCCCAGGTGCAGCAGAAATGCCGACTGCGAGCCACCAGCCTGCGCCTGCTGAGGGAGGCGGGCGCGGCTCCCGGGGCGGCCTCCTCTCGTGACTGGCCTGCGAGCCACTCAAAGCACTAACAACTGAAATAACTATCATTACTTAAGTGCTCGAGGAGAGCAGCAGCAAGTAACCTCCAGGGTCGTTCAGCCCCTCTTGAAAGGAAACACTTAGGCAGTGAGAACCCCGCTACTGACCGTGAGAGAAACGCACGCTAACCACCACTCCACTTCCACGCTGCACGGGGCCGCGGCCTCGGGGCTCGGGTGGGAGCCCAGCTGAGCAGAGTCCGGCAGGGCCGCTCTGGGGCTGTCACCGCTGCTGTCCAGACGTCCCTGCAAAGGCGGCCTCTGTTTCTGGATGCTTCCGCAGTCCCCCCGGTGGTGGAATTCTTCCTCCCTTCCGGCAGAATCCGGGGCTCGCAGGCACCCGAGGACGACGGAAGCGCAACTCCACGCGAATTAACTTATGGCTCAGCAATTCCACTGCCCGGGTTTACTCTGCAGAGAGCAGGGATCCACTCAGGTATTGACGGGAGCTCTGTTTGCCAGGAGAAAGAAAGAACGCGGTCCAGACCCTCGCGGGGATGCTTCCACCACTCGGCTCAGTCACACGAGGTGCCACCACAGGAAGGAGCCGGGACCATCTCCACGGTATCAAATGAGCACACACGTGTGCATCTCACCGAGGCACAGAGCTCTCTGTGTTCTCAAGAAAGTGTGTGCGGCAGTGGCTTCGGGGGAGGGAGTAGTGCTGAGGTGAAGACAAAGTTTTTCCCAATTTAAAAATTTTGTCTAGAAAGAAATGCTTTGTTTACTCAGGATACAGATATTTACTGAGAGCTGACTATGTCCCAGATATGGTTATTTTGAGAGCTTTAAATATATTCGTGCATAGAACACAAGTTCTTTTCAGTTTTTTTTTTAATTTTTAATTTTAATTTTAATTTAATTTTATTTTTTTTGCTTTTTGAGACAGGGTCTCGCTTTGTAGTTCAGGCTGGCCCTGAGCTCACTATGGTGCCCAGGCAAGCTGCCGTGAACTCAGCAATCCTCCTGTCTCTGCCTCCGGAGTGCTGGGATTATAGACGTGAGCCACCATGTCCGGCATTGTGGTATGCGGTGTTGATTGTTGGTGGGCATGTCTCCACGCCCAGCATTCTATGTGGTTACCGGGGATCGAACTTAGGACCTTGCGCTTGCGAGGCAGGCGCCGGAACCACTGAGCTAACCCTCCGGCCCAAATTTTTTATTTTTTGAGACAGGGTCCTGCTTTGTAGTTCAGGCTGGCGCTGAGCTCACTATGTAGCCCCGGCCAGCCTCGAACTCAGCAATCCTCCTGCCTCTGCCTCCTGAGTGCTGGGATGACAGGTGTGAGCCACCACACCCGGCACTGTGATATGTGGTACCGGTGGCTGATGGGCATGAGTCACCACACCTGGTATTGTGGCATGTGGTACCAGGGATCAAACTCAGGACTTGGCCCTTGCTAGGCAGGCACCAGAACCACTGAGCTAAATCTCAACCCCTCTTTAAGCTATTTACACTTGGGGTTTCTCTTCTGTGTATTTAACCTTCTGATTTATTTCATTTAGCATTAAGAGCTCAAGGTGCACCCATTTTCCTCCAAATGACTCATTTATCCTTCTTTCTGACAGGGTAGTAGTACTCCACTGAATAGAAATACCACATTTTTTTCCCCTATTCATCTGCTGATGGGCATAGAGGCTGCTTCTAAGATTTAGCTTTTTTCTCTTTTGAGACAGGGTCTCACTTTGTAGTTCAAGCTGGTCCTCAGGAATGCCTTTCCTATTCCTCAATCTTCGTTTTTCTCTGTATAACACTGAATGAGCTCAGGAAATTGTACCCCAGCCACCACCACCAACTTTGGAATTTAACTGGGATTTTGTTGGATCTACACATCAGTTTGGGGTGAGGTGACATCTTCATGACATCTTTCCTAGCCATGAATACTGTAGTTTCCCTTCCTGTAAGGGACACTTTTATGTCTTTCAATAAAGTTTAATAATTTTAAAAATAAAGCCAGGCCTGGTGGCAGACATCTGCAATTGTAGCACTTTGGAGGCTGAAGCAGGAGGATCGCTGTCAATCTGAGGCCAGCCTGGGTCACATAATGAGTTCAAGACCAGCCTGAACTACACAGGAGAGTCTGTCTCAAAAAAGCCTAAAAAAGTCACAAAGTCCTTCCTGAAGGTCTTACATACCTTCCTTGTATTCATTTCAGTGCACCTTTTCCTGCTATATGTTGCTGTTGATTTTTTTATCTGAATTTTACACTTTCTAGTACTTTATTTTTAAACAAAGTACAACTAATTTTCAGCTACTGACCTCTGAGTTAGGAACCTTGTTACACTTTTCCTAAATGACCAAGCTTTTCATAGACTCTTTCAGGTTTCTTAATGTATATGATCATGACATCTGCAAATAATGACTTTTGATCCTCAGTCTTACACCCTTTATTGACTTCTCTCATCTTTGCAGCGCTGTTTACTAACATTCCGTGGAAGCAGCTTACGTGTGGGAGTCACCTTGCACCAATGTGGAGGGTTCACTTCTACCACTCACCACGAAGGTGTGTTTGCTGTTTGGGAAGGTGCCGTTTACCAGGTTAAGAAAGTTCTCTTCAGTCTCTCACCACGAATTTAAAAAATAAGGTGTGGTTGCTGGGCGTGGTGGCTCACGCCTGTCATCCCAGCACTCGGGAGGCAGAGGCAGGAGGATTGCTAAATTGGAGGCTTGCCTGGGCTACATAGTGAGCTGAGGGCCAGCCTGAACTACAAAGCGAGACCCCGTCTCAAAAAAAAAAAAAAAAAAAAAAAAAAAGGCGTGGGTATCTACTTTTACCCAGTGCTCTGTCTTTCCCTGTGAAGCCCCTCCAGTTTGTCACTGAGGTGGTTAAGTCTGATTCCCCAATGTTAAATCGTCTTCGAGTGTCTCCATACTCAATGGGTGGGTCGTCTAACATTTTGCTAGGATTGTGGCAGCTGTAGTTCTGAGTTACACTGAGCCACAGTGGCCTGAGGTTTTGCTCCCTGTGGGAGCCCTGGGTTCGTACCACGGCATCTCCATCATTTTCTGTTTTCTAAGGGCCGGCTGTTTCCGGTAGGGTGTCAACTCCTTGAACCTTATGATAGGTTCTACTGTAAAAAGCTATCGGGACCTGGTGCTTGGAGGAGGGAAAATTTTACTTGCGTTCAATTTGTTTCCTAGCTACTCCTATTAAATACCATTTGGATTTTTTTTTTTTTTTTTGAGACAGGGTCTCGCTTCTGTAGTTCAGGCTGGCTCTGAGCTTACTATGTAGCCCAGGCAAGCCTCGAACTCAGCAATCCTCCTGTCTCTGCCTCCCGAGTGCTGGGATGACAGGCGTGAGCCACCACGCCCGGCACTGTGATATGTGGTATTGATGGCTGGTGGGAGTGAGTCTCCACGCCCAGCATTGTATGTGGTTCCAGGGATTGAACTCAGGACCTTGCGCTTGCGAGGCAGGCACCGGAACCACTGAGCTAACCCTCTGGCCCCATTTGGATTTTTAAAATTTCTTCTTATGCCAATATTGGTTTTTTCCCTGCATATTTGTCCATTGTGTTGATGTGACCAAATTTATTGTCATAAAGTTGTGAACAATATTTTTCTTCACCTCTGTTAGGTTCACACTGATGAGCCCATTTTCATCCCAAATATTGTTTATCTGTGTGTTATTTTTTTCTTTTTTCGTTTGTTGAGACAGGGTCTCACCATGTAGCTCAGACTGGCCTTGAACTTACTATGTATCCTAGGATGGCCTCAAACTCAGTGATCCTCTTGCCTCAGCCTCCTGACTACTGGGGTTATTATAGGTGTGTGCTGTCATACCCGGCTTTTTCTTTTCTCTTTTTTCTGTGTGTGCGTACGATAGGGGATTGACTCCAAGGCCTGCACAGTCCTTTTTATGTTTTGAGACAGGGTTTTTTTAAGTCACTAGATTGCCCAAACTGGGCTTGAACTTGCGGTTCTCCTGCCTTGGGCTCCCTGAGTGTTGAGGTTATGGGTGTGCACCACCATGCCTGGTTTCCTGGTTTTCTGGTGGCCAGTCTTGCTAGAGATTATCAACTATGTTAAGTCCACTAGAGAGCTGGCTTCTGCTCTTTCGGGCCCCACAATTCCTGTTCTTAGGGTCTCTTTCCTACTACATCAGGAACCTAGGTCTGAGGCTTATAGTCACTCATTTCCAGTTCTTTCCAAAATTTATTTCTCACCCAATATCCATTTGTAGTCCTTTGATTTCCAACTTTTCAGTCAAAGCAAGTAATTAGCTTATAATTGAAGCAGGAATTCCATTTCTATGAATTTTTCTTAAACAAACAACTAAAACAAATGCAAAAACGTGTGTGTGTGCACTCGTGCACGCATCCTGCTTGGTGAATTGCTTATAACCCTGAAAAAAATGTGAGTCCTTCCGACAAAGAAATGCGTTTGCACACATTCAACACCCTGTGTCCTAACCCTGTGCAGGTGCTGGAGGAGGTAGAGCTCTGTTGTGATAGGGACACTGTGTGTCCATGGTATTTTGTAGGTAAAAAAGCAAGTACACAAAATGTGTTCATGATTTTTTTTCTTTGCTAAAAATTTCCATGTCTTGGGCCAGAGATTTAGCTCAGTGGTTCCAGTGTCGGCCTAGCAAGTGCAAAGTCCCTGGTTCAATCCTGGGAATCACATATAACAATACCAGGCGTGGTGACTCACGCCCACCAGCAGTTAGTACCACATAGCATAGCACACGCCTATAATCACAACACTCAGGAGGCAGAGGCAGGAGAATTGCTGAGTTGGAGGATTGCTGAGTTTGAGGCTTGCCTGGGCTACATAGTGAACTCAGGGCCAGCCTGAACTACAAAATGAGACTCTGTCTCAAAAATAAAACATTTCCATGTCTGAAGTACTCACTGGAGGCGGGGCGTGGTGGCCTGCACCTGTAATCCCCACACTCAGGAGGCTGAGGGGAGTTCAAGGCCAGCCTGAACTGCACAGTAAGCCATGGACTCAAAAAGCAGGATGTAACAAATACAAAAACTCACTGCAAAGCAGCCTGGGTTGTAGTCCCGGCCAGGCCACTTGGACAGCCCTTTCCTTGGGGGTAATTATCCATTTCCTAAGGAGCACACGACCTGGAGGAGGCGAGGAGGACAGAGGACAGGGGCAGTGGGAGAGGAGGTGGGTAGGAGCTGCTAGAAAATGGCACTAGAACCACAAAGCGCAAACTGTGCTGCCCTGCCGGTGACCTCGAGCCCTGGGCCTCAGCCTTCCTGGACCAAAGGCCTGAACCCGGGATCTCTAGCGAGTCTTGAACCCGGGAACCCTCTGCCGACACTCTCCGACCTAAGCTGGCTCAGTGCTGACTCACAGCTGGGGCAGCAGAAGGGGGCTGCCTCGGGGAGGGGCTGGTGCCACCCCCGGGAGGGGGGCAGCAGCAGAGGAAGCCTAGGCGAAGGCGTCCGTGTGCGAGGAGGACCTGGGAACAGGAGGGCCCAGCGAGACGGGGCGGAGACTTCTGAAACGCTTCTCCAAGGTGACCGTGCTTGCTGCCACCGCAGCCGCGGCCCGCGGAGAGCTCAGTGGCCAGGCTCCCGCCCCTCATTTTTTAAGAAGCTGAGCCTTGCAGCCCACTGCCGCTCGCCCCTCCTGCCCGGTAGCCAGATAGGGGTTAATTAATAAAGCTGTCAGGTGTGTGGTCCTCCTGTCAGCAGTGCCCTTTCGGAAAGACAATCCTGCCCCATCACGGCTGCCCTGGGCTCCGGGGCAATTAACTTAATGCTATGCAAATGAGCGACTCTTCTTGTCATTAGCTTATAGCCCACGAATGTTAATCGCATAATTGGGCCTTCAGCAGGGTAATTAGACACGATTTCGTCCATTAGTCTTACAAGGCTAATTATTGTTGGGAGGGAGCGGACGCCCCAGCGCTCCTCAGCGCCACACGGGCATCTGCTTGGAGCCACCGTGGGTGGGGCAGGGAAAGCACAGTGAAGACCCGCAGAGGGTCCGCGGCCACCACCTGTGGGAAGAGCTGGCACCCGAGTCACCGTGAGGCGGCAGCTGTGCCTTCACCTGGGTGCGCTGGCCAAGAAAAGAATGTGGCATGTCCAAGCAGGGGTGGAAATGAGGCAGCCAGGCCGGGGGCTCCACGCCTCCGGCTGGGAAAGGTGCTGGGCCAGCGCAGGGCTGAGGCCCAGACGGCCTCCCGGCTCCAGACACGGGCTGCCTGGAGAGGCCACTGGCCCTGCCAGATGACCTGGCACCTGGACTGTGGTGGGCTCTGCCACAGCTGCTGGGTGGACAGGGACAAGGGGTTGCAGGGCATCTGGCCCCGAGCAGGGCCCAGGCCACAGGCGGGCTCCCCAGGCTTGGTCACTGCACAGGGCCACCAGAGAGCAGGGCCGCTGGGAAGGGCCGTGGGCCTGGGGCTGCGTGGGAGCCGAGGGTGCAGCCTGAGCCCCGCTCCTCCACCTCGAGCCTCAGCCACACAGAACCAGGACAAGCCCTTTCCTGCACAGTGCTAGGACTCGGGGCGACAGGCCTGGCCAGGCCGCCCCCTGGGGAAATGCCAACTGCAGGCAGGAGGGTGCCACGTGGATGAGTGGCGAGTCTGCACTCCAGCCCAGATGCCCCTGCCATCAGCACGCCATCGGCTGTAGCCTTCACCACCCCCTGGGGTGGCAGGGCCGGGCGCTCTCGCTCCCTCAGGTCCCCCGCAAGGGCGCAGAGAGCACCCCAGGGTCTCTGACGGGCTGAGAGGGGGCAATTCTGGGCTTCGAAACTGCAGACAGCACCAGGCATCCGTCCGCCTCGGACGCCCTGGCCCACAGACCCCGCAGGACCCCTTCTCGCTGCGGCTCCTGGTGCCCCGCTGTGTGGGCCCGATCGCCCCTGGAAGGCAGCTCCCCTCTGCTGCTGCATGAATCCCGCTGCTCTGTGGACGCTGCTCCTGGTCTGGCGGGTCCCCTTCACGTGGCCCCTTTCCAGGAGCCTGAACCCCCGCTCCGGGACAGAGGCCAGGGTGTGCCACGGGGCCCAGTGGAAGCCCTGCCTGGGCTCTGACCCCCTCCGCCCTGCCCGGGGAGAGGGGCTGAATCTGCAGACATCTCCACGCCAGCGCCCGGAGTTTCTCATAAGAAGAGCTGCACCTCTGTTTGTGGGGGACTTTTTTCCTTACAGTTTTTATATTAAATAATTCCAGTGATATTTAGGAAGGCAGCCACACGGCGCCCGCCTCCGGCAGAGGCCTGAGCTTTCAGTGCTCAGGGCAGGTTCAGCAGTTCAGCGCTTTATTTATGCCTCCGAGGAGGATAGAAATTGAAGTCCACCCTGACGTCTCCCAGCGTCTCCTCTGGGTAAAGAAAAACAAACACGATTTCCCCAAGTCGTCTCGGCGTCTCCGAGCTCCCGCCTGTCTCTGGGAAATGAATCGAAGGGAACGGTCGGTCTGGTGCGGCTCCTGCCCCAAGTGGGGGCATCTCCATCGGAGCTCGACTCAAATGCCAACCACCCCAGGCTCCTTCTGTTAAAGGTCACCTGTCATTCTCCACCTGCGCAGGAGATTGCTTTTGCACCCACTCGGGTTCTGGCGATCTGTCTTGCCTGATGTCTTACTCGCCACGGGCTCCGGCCGGTTGGGCCGGACACAATGCGCCGAGCCCCTAATGAGGGCGCCCGTCCGCGAGACCGCAGGAGAAACAGAATTGAGATGAACCGTAAATCTTACAGGGGAAGGGAGGAGGGCGGAGGGCAGAAGGGGAAATTCCTGGCTGTGAGGTCATCTGACACAAAGTCAGGAAATTGAGACGGGTCTCTCCTCTCTCTCCAGCTGACACAGTTATGCCAAGTGCTGTGAAAAGTCTGGGAAGGGAACAGGAACCCGCGGGCCTTCCCTAGACGGCTGAGAGATGACAGAGTCAGAGCCGCACGGCAGGCGGCCTGGGCGCCTCGCGAAAGCTCTTAGATAGAGAAAGACGTTACGCGGTAGGTAGGGGAACCGGACTTCAGGCGACTGCCTGAGACTGTTCTTAGCTAATGCAACGCTCAAGAAAACGCCACGCAAACCCTCAGTACATACATACTCGTCCGCAGGCCTGAGTTCTCACTAGGATGGGGCTCTCCTGCCTACCCGTGGCACTCTGTGCCCCTCTCCCGGCCCGCTGCTGCCCTTCGGGACCAGAGCTGAGGCCCTGGGGGCCCAGGCTTCCGTCTCAGGAACACAGAGTACTTCACTCCTTGGAACGATCCTTCAGCCTGAGGCAAACAGTACAGAGGTAATCGACATTTTTTATGTCATTGCTTCAAAAGTAATTGCTCTTCTGCTCTCGGAGACAGATAACAAACCTAGTAACAGACTGTCCTAAACTAAGTTTTAACCCAGGAAAAATGCAGCGCAACCTTCTGCATTTGCTCAAAATCATCCCCACCACACTTCTTCTTACACAAACATTGGAAATAAGAGAGAAAATGTCAACAGTCCCTAGGCAGGAAAATAATGGGAGCACGTTCATTTCTCTACTCCAGCTCTTATTTACTGAAAAAAGCCCTGCAGGGGCTGAGGCGGTGCTCCAGCCTCGGTGCGCCCTCCTCCGGAACGCCGACCAGCGGGCCCCAGGGCTCCCACTGGCCAGCGACTCAAGGAGTGGCGGCTCCTGAGCCACCTGACCCCCCCAAGAGCGCGTCAGGTCTGTCACTTTTCGTCGCTGAGGCCCTCCGCGTGGGGAGGTGGGCCAGGGGCTGACGTGGCAGCCTAGCGGGCTGGGCACCTCGAGGCTGGTCTCTCTAAAGCACGCCTGCACCCAGGCATGGCAGCTCGAGAGGCACTGAGACAGCCCCGTGACACTGTCCCCCACACAGAGCAGCAGGGCGCCCTGCGGCGGGTGGCAGACCCATCTGGAGTGACCGCTAGGAAAGGGTTCCCTTTCGAGGCAGCCTGCGAAGCCGATGCCACAGCCTCACCCTGAGTCGCCAGAGCTCTGAAATCATTCAACCGGCCGATGCAAGGGAGCCCGAGAACTCGGAGCCCCACCCGCCTGCCCTCAGCCGCCGCCCCCCCACGCGCGGAGCAGAGCGATGGTGCCACCTGTCCCCGGGCTGAGGGTCACTGTGTCGCGCCTGCCAAGAGCCTTTAACAAGAGACGGGATGAGGAGTAGCTGGTCTGAAAAGACCGGTCTGAGGGCTCCTTGGCCTGGCCACACCGAGTCTGTCTCTCGGCCCAGTCACCAGGTGACTCGGAGCTGCCCTGTTCCTCTTGTGGCCCAAAAGCAGCCCCCAGGGAAGCAGCCCACTGGGCCCACTGCCCACAGAACCTGGCCCTTTGGGGATTTGGAAAGGATTCCGTCTGACCTGACTTTCCAGAACCTCCACAGAGAGGCGTGGTGTTCTCAGGCCTCAGGGACAAAGGATGCCCCAGAGCATGGGCGGGGCTGGGGTCCCTTCCTCCAAAGCTGTCTGTTCTGAGCCCAGTCCTTGGCCCTGGCCGGCCCCTGGCCTTCCAAGTCACCACGTGCGACAAAAGCAAACAGTGTGGGACCTCGCTGCCGACGGTTCTGCGCTTAGGACAGGCTGTGGCCAAGTAGATCTTCAGAAGGAACTTCCCGAAAGGAAAGACGCTGTGGGCGCAGTCAATGATATGTATTCTGGCCCATGCCTGGTAAACTCTCAGATGGTCACAGCGAGCCAGGGTCGCTCGGGTTCTATTAGCTCAATTAATGAGGAGTAAGATAAGGCTAACACCCTGCTCGTCAGCAGCTCAGGCCCAGAGCTGCAGTAATGGAGTTATTAACCTCCGCCAGCCGCTGAATTCTGTGCTGACTCCAACTCCATTTCCTAGTTCAGGCCGCCATTAATGGGCTGTTTATTATCCCTAATCCACAGAGGGATCAGCTGCAGAAATGTGAGGGCTTCCTGGAAGGACCAATAGTAATGAGAGAGAGAGAGAGAGAGAGAGAGAGAGAGAGAGAGAGAGAGAGAGAGGAAGAGAGGAAGATAGAAGCTGGGCGAGAGGCTACATGCGCAAAAATTCCATCTGTTTTATATTCTAATTAATTCTTCTTTGGTCCTACTGTGGCCCTCTGAAGAAAGTAAATTATCCCTCTCACTTGTTTTCTTGGGTCTTTATTCCTGTTTTT
>PVIC010023138.1:0-27093 GCA_004025085.1 Thryonomys swinderianus | reverse complement strand
TTTGAGACAGGATCTCGCTTTGTAGTTCAGGCTGGCCCTGAGCTCACTATGGTGCCCAGGCAAGCCGCCGCGAACTCAGCAATCCTCCTGTTCCTGCCTCCCAAGTGCTGGGATTACAGGCATGAGCCACCACGTCCAGCATTGTAGTATGCGGTGTTGATTGTTGGTGGGCGTGTCTCCACGCCCAGCATTATATGTGGTTACCGGGGATCGAACTCAGGACCTTGCGCTTGCGAGGCAGGCGCCGGAACCACTGAGCTAACCCTCCGACCCGGGAAATCATTTTTTGATGATGGTTAAAGGGACCCAGGAACTAAGCCCAATAGCACATGCATGTGATCCCCACTATTCTGGAGGCTGAGGCAAGAGGATTGCAAGTTCAAGGTCAGTTTGAGCAACTTAATGAGTCCCTGTCCCAGAACATAAATAAAAAGGCCTGGGGATGTAGCTTAATATTCCCTAGGTTCATTCCCTGATACTGAGCTGGGCACGCTTATAATCCCAGCACTTAGGAGACTGAGGCAGGAAGATTGCTATGAGTTCAAGGACAGCCTGAACTAAAGAGCAAGAACTTCTCTCAAAAGCAATAACAACACAGCCATCCCCAGGACCAAGAGCAGGGGTGTATGGTGAAGCACTGAAGCATACTTTAGGAATACTGGCCCAGCCTGACCACCACTCCCCGAGGTTACAGGAGGGCAGGGGAGGTGTGCTCCAAGTCATCTACTCATGCTGGTCAAGGACCTTTGTGATTAGAGATATACAGTTAGAAACTGGGAATCCCAGTCAACTAGTTCCTAGGGCTTCATATCCACCTCCCTCTGCCTCTGACCAACCCATTTTGCTAGCAGAAAATGTAATTTTGAAGTGTTTATCTCCTAATCCAACTGTTTCCGGAGCTCTCACCCCCAGAAAGGTGCATCATCCCTTTCACTGGGCACTGAGGACCAGCAGCAACTGGCTGGAGGCTGCCTTCATGTACTATTAGGCGATAGATGATTTTCGAGCTGGGCCAAATTGCTTTGGTTGCTAAGTAGCAATTGGCTTGCAGTGGAAAACTTGGCTGAGGCAAGGATTGTGCAATTGTATCCCTGCCCCAACGACCTCAAAGTATTTCCATGGGCAGAGGCTGCCGTCAGCTGCCAAGGCATCACGTGTGAAGACCACATCTGTCACGCGTGCAGGGGATTGAACAGAGATGTCACCAGAGTGTACTGAGCATCACAGAAGGGCAGGGTCTAGCTGGCCCTGGGGCTCCAGCACAGAGCTGCTTTCTGGATGCCCCTCCTGGAGCACTGGAGACTCTGAGTGGTGAACACCACGCTTCAGGGGAACAGGAGCGATGAGAGTGAGAGGAGGGGCGCGGCTGCTCGGCACCCTTTGAGTGTTGCCCAAGCAAGTGCAAGTGTGTGACCCTCGGCCTACTTCAGACCTGTTGCTGCACGTTGGGTGAGTGGCTGGTGGAGCAGCGTGCTGACTCACCAGCCTGATAAGCGCTCTGTGGAGGCACCACAGGCAGGTGGAGTCAGAGTGAGTCCACCTTGGGACTCAGATGAGGTCAGCTCCGAGTAGGCCGGGCCGCAGTGAGGTGTGTCTTGCCAAAGTGCTCAAAGTCCCATTCAACAAGCAGGTCTGTCTAGCTCTTTTTATGGAAAAAAGGAGGAGAGGGAAGGAGGGAAGTAGGGAAGGAGGGTTCTTAATTTTTCCCCTGTCTAGGATTATAGTTGTCCAATTAAAAAGGACTTCACATTCAAATTCTAAAAGTTAGGTATTAAATAAGGATTCCATAAATACAGAAATATCCCCCCTCTAGCATTTTTGAATTCGCACAAATCTCACATTTGTGTCACTTGTTGAATAAATGGAATGAAGTGTGACTTCAGAATTCACTAAAATACAGGCTGGAGCAGTGCCCCAGTTTTCTGAGACAGGAGGACAGTAAAGGCTGCCTTCTTGCAAACCTGCAAGTCTCCAAGTCTCTGGCCATATCTCCCTTTCATGACCAGGGCAGAGGGGAGCAGGTTCTCCCAGTGCAGTCATTTCCCAGCCACCCTCCTGTCCCCCTGCCCTCTTTCCTCTCTAATGCTATAATTGCCTTTCCCTTCCTTCTCCTTGACTTCCGGCTCAGGGACACAACCCCAGCCTATAGTGTCACCCTTGTTCCCACTTCCTTCTCTGGCTGGCACCTTGGTCCCACACCCCCACAGACACACACAGTCAGCAGAAGAGCCTCCTGTGTCCATGTCCAAGACCTCCTCTTTCCTGGCATGTGCCCTGCATGGAACATCAGCCTGTCCACAGTTCACGTGACTTGTGCACCAAGCACTTCTCTGTAAGGATGGGAACAAGGGCTCATACGTGTGTGTTTCTGTTTCCACTGAACTTAGTACAGGTAGGAAAACTATATATACGTGTACAATTTTTTTTTTTTGTTTTTTTGTTTTTTGAGACAGGGTCTCGCTTTGTAGTTCAGGCTGGCCCTGAGCTCACTGTGTAGCCCAGGCAAGCCTCGAACTCAGCAATCCTCCTGTCTCTGCCTCCCAAGTGCTGGGACGACAGGCGTGAGCCACCACGCCCGGCACTGTGGTATGTGGTGTTGATGGCTGGTGGGTGTGAGTCTCCACGCCCAGCATTGTATGTGGTTACCGGGGATCAAACTCAGGTCCTTGCGCTTGCGGGGCAGGTGCCAGAACCACTGAGCTAACCCTCCAGCCCGTACGTGTACAATTTTAATGAGTGAATGAATTTTTCTCTTTGGTGATGGTGCTGGGCATTGAAACTGATGCCTTGAACATGCTACCCACACTCTTACCTCTGAGTAATGCCCCTAGCCCTGAGTGAAATTTAAGGAACTTCTCTGGACTCCTTTCTCACTCCAGTCGTTCACTCTCAAACAAACAAGAGAAGCTAATATCTTTATAAAACAGGGGAAGTAGAGAAAGAACTAATCTCTAAAATGTGTACCAGGCCCTGGCTTTTCATTTGATATTGGAACTCATCATTGCCCTGTAATGATTCACATTTTTAGTATTTTCAGTTGTTTTATTAGAAAGTCATGATGCTATCTTCTGAAAAGGTCACAACAACACACAAATATCCACTCGGATATCCAATGTAAGTCCTTGGCTGCTCTGCCTGGTTGTGGAAGGGATCTTAAGGTGCCACCTAGTGCCATGGAGGGCAAGAGGGACACAGAGAGAGCGCCAGCCTCCCAATATGCCTTGGCCTTTCTCTTTTCTTGAGGATGGTATAAAATCCATGAGATCTTTGTGAAGTTGACAAACATTGTGTTGCTAATGAGGCTGTCATCTGTGCCACTGCACCATACTGTGACAGTGTCTCAGCAAACTGCCCAGCAACTTTACACCCCAGAAATAGCTCAGTCTACAGGTTAGCTCAACTCTGCTGTCCCTGGGAGCCAGGGACATGGCCAAGCAAACCTGGCTGTGGAAAGGCTTGGCATCTAACCTTACTTACAAGCTAACAGATTATTTGCAAGTTTCATCAGCATGTCCCCAAGCCCCAGTTCCCATGGTGAGCTATGACATGGGGAAGTCACCCAGGTGCTTGCTGCAGGTTATGTGACAGAAGAGGAAGCCTGAGCTTTGGGAACCTAAGCATTTTATACTGGGCAATAAGCATCCCTCCCCTGCGCTGAAGAGTCAGACACTGCTCTGGGGCTTCGGGGACTCTGGGGCTGTACACAGACCTGCCTTTGCTCTAGAGGGCTCTCTTTCCATCGTAAAAGGTGCTCACTGTGCAGACTTCTTTGAAAACAGAGTCAGGTGGTGAACAGTGCCTGTATTCTGAAAGCCCCTTGGACAGCTGTCTCCCCAATGCAGCACTGACAACAATCAGAACCAACAAATGGCAGCAAGTTCAAATAAATATTTACTGAGTGCTTCTTGGTTAATCAGAACATAAATTAATAAACAAACCAAAGGCCTCTGTAAAAAGGTAGCAAATAAAGCAAAGGCAAATTATTCAGTCATGTCGAAATCAGAGGTAAGAGGTAGGCAAAATCAGATCGCCTAGGGAAGAGATACTAACTCTATCCTAGTGGGGTGAGAATCTACTAGGGTTTAAAATCGGGTTCTAGGGCTGGAGATTTAGCTCAGTGGTTCCAGCGCCTGCCTTGCAAGCGCAAGGCCCTGAGTTCGATCCTGGTAACCACATACAATGCTGGGCGTGGTGACTCACGCCCACCAGCAATCAATACCACATACCACAGTGTCGGGCATGGTGGCTCACGCCTGTAATCCCAGAACTCGGGAGACAGAGGCAGGAGGATTGCTGAGTTTGAGGCTTGCCTGGGCTACATAGTGAGCTGAGGGCCAGCCTAAACTACAAAGCAAAACCCTGTCTCAAAAAAAAAAAAAAAAAAAAAAAAAGAAATCGGGTTCTAGATGACATGATAAAAATGGAAATGCCACTTTTCAAAGGAACACCTTTTATACATTATGATCACATTCAACATTGAGGATTCATACATCTTGATTTTTTTTCAAAGGCACAACTTGTTCACATATCCATTCATGCAAATAATGTAACAGTCACTCAGATTTGGTTAAAAACTCAGGCTTGCCACCCCCATCTTCTTTTTTGAGACTAAGACTTACTGTGTATTTCAGTCTGGGCTTGAACTCACTTTGTACTCCCAGGTTGGCTTTTAACTCAAGACAATCCTCCTGCCTCAGCCTCCTGAGTGCTGGAATTATATACACACACACACACACACACACACACACATGTAATGATATATGGGATTTTACATATATAATATTATATATATATATATATATATATATATATAAAATGCCTGGCCAGATTAGTTTCCTAGTAAGTTCTCATGGAGAGAAAGAAAGCTGAGGGTATGTCTGAAAGCAGATGATGCTCCCTACCTTGGCCTAATGTGCTTTCAGAAAACAATTGTGGAACCAAAAGAGTTGAACAAACATCAAATGCTCAACTTCTGGAGTCTGGGAGCTGTCCAGATTATGGAGGGTGCAGAGCCCTTGGGGGAATGGTGCTTTGCTTAATTACAGGGCAGCTGATAGCAAATGTGTAAGACAGTCTGGTTCCCATCTCAATCTGCCAGGCAGCTGCTACCCATTTAGGTAACCTCTGTCAGTATGAGTGGAGATGACTGCATTGCATGGGCTTGTGATGAGGCCCCAGGGGCCAGAGAAGAGCTCAGCACAGTGCCTGGCCCAGAGGAAAGATTCCAGTCACACTGTCCAGAGATAGCGAGACCCCAGAAAAAAGGCCAAGGACCCAGACAGAAATACAAAACAGACACTGAAAGCCTCAGGGGAGGGCACTGTGGCTTCAGCTAGCATTTTTAGCAGGTTTGTCAGGGTCAGGGACTTGTCACAGAGAGTAGGAAAGAAAGAGAAGGCAAAAGGGAGAGAGAGGGGTGGGAAGAAATGGACTCAGATGCAGATAGACCTCCCTTTGAAGGCTCCCCCTGTGACCACCAAATGTCCTCATTCATGGAACGGGAAACAACATACCTCTTAGAAAGTAAGTGTTACGGTAGTTTATATAAAGTGGCTGGGCCTGTGTCCCAGAGCGTCCAGCTCTCAGTAAAGATTTGCCTGCATCCTCACGACCACAGCAGGAAAGGTTTTTCAGCCATAGCTTTGGTTTGCAAGTGTGAAAATTCAAAACAGATACTTGACTGGCCTGAGGTTTTTCTTCCAGCTCCAAGGCCATGCCTGGCCCCTGTTCCCACAGGCCCTGTGACCTGGCCAGCTGTGGGGAGATTAATGAAGGCTCTGTGAGATCCTTCTCCACACAGAGTCAGAAGCCCAAGCCTATTGGCAGTTGGGTGAGCTTCCCAGCAAGGCTTGCATCAAGTAGTTTGATGGTTGCTTTTATGCTGGGCCCCAGCCAGGGAGTAAAAGGAAATAGTATTTATTTGCTTTCTCCTTTCAGTACCTGGGTTTCACCAAAGTGCACCCTCCTGTGGGCTTTGAGAACCTCGATGTTGGGAAATCTTTGTTTGCCCTCTGTATTCTGAGAGGTGTCTGGTGCACTATCCCTTGATATCCAGTAAAAAAAAATAAGCAAAGATCTTATACTCATTCCATGGCAGTGGGGGGGGGGGATCCAAACCAAAACTGTAATTAACATAGTTTTAAAGAAATCATGCAAAAATTTATTTGAAAGTTGTTAAGGACTTGATTTAAAAAAATTCCTACCCTCCCTGAGCTTCTGTTTCATGTTTTGGCTCTGGACATTCAATCACAGCTCTCAGGTGGTGAAATGCTTATCAAGCTGGCAAAGGCTTCTAGAACTCTGATAGACCCTTCCCCAGAGCACATGTTCAGGTTTAGTTTCTAGGTCTCTCTTCTTTACTGTTTGAATATTTCATTTTCTTGAACCAAAAATTTAGCATCTTGCAAAGCCTAGAATACATTTCACATAATTGTCTACTGAATTTTATTCTAACAGGTGAAAGGGCACAAGACAAGACTGCACAATTGATCACTAGAAAAGGAAACACTTTAGCTTGGTAGAGGAATCTAGTATTTTTTGTGGTTAGAAAACTGTTTTGGCCGACAAAT
The DNA here is from genome assembly GCA_004025085.1 of Thryonomys swinderianus. NCBI lineage: Eukaryota > Metazoa > Chordata > Mammalia > Rodentia > Thryonomyidae > Thryonomys > Thryonomys swinderianus. The sequence continues at coordinate 20,524 of PVIC010023138.1, read as the reverse complement.
TCAGCTGGCAAGGATCAAGGAATTATCTAAAAATTGAGGTTTTTTTAAAGTTTAGAATGTTGGGTTAGGAGTGTAGGTAAATGGTTAGAGCCTAGCATGCATGGGACACTTGGTTCAATCCCAACACTACCAAAAAAGAAAATCACACAGCAAATGTGCTCATTATGAACTGCAAACCTACACTCATAAAAATTAAAATTAAAAACAACAATAAAAATGAGTCTTTTAGATACCACTATCATTGATATCTGGGTTTCTGTTTCTAATTGGTTTCATCCTACAACTTCCCCAGAAGCATTATAGAAAGGAAACTGCCTCAGATACAATGAAGGGGAAGGGCTTCAGTTGCTTTTGAAGAGACATAGAAGGTTCTGGAGAGGTGGCTATCCCAACACAGCCATGTCCCAAAACAGCCTTCCAACCACTGCTTCGTTCCCGGCCACATCCCCAGTGGAGCAGCAGCATTCTGCACATCTCCCACCAGCCAGCTGGCCTGAGGTTCCCCTTGGTGCTGTGGAAGTCCATCCTCTCTCACTTTCCACCACACTTATCTTCCTGCACACTTTCTTCATGCACACTTCCCCCATCACCTTGCCATCTGCTGGGGAAACAGGACACAGACACTTCTCAGTCTCACTGCCATTTAATTATAGAGACAAGGTGCATAGACTTTTTAACAGAGAACACAAATCAGGAGATGCTGGCCAAATCATGTCCCTTGTGCCTATCTAAAAATTAAAAAAGAGATGATAGATAGATAGATAGATAGATAGATAGATAGATAGATAGATAGATAGATAGATAGATAGATGGATGGATAGATAGATAGATAGAATGTTAGCATAAAGTCCTTGACAAAAAAGCCAGGGGGAGGCTGGGGATGCAGCTGAGTGCATTGTGCTTGCCTTGCAAGGGCAAGGTCTTGAGTTCCACCCCAGTGTGGAGAAGGGAGGGATCTTTTGAAGGGACAGTCTTCCGATTGACACTTAAAGAACATAAAGAGGTGGGCTAGGAGAAAAATGGCTGTCCTGGTAGGTCAGTAGGGTCTGGGCAGGTGTGGCCTAGGGTCTTCACAGCATGTTCTGATGCTAACAGTCTGTAGTCACTCTATGGCCCTGTGGTAGGTAAGGACAGAGGTCCAGCGGGCCTTTGTTCCTAGTGTGGGTTTCTTCTTTCGGCACCCCAGGGCTGTGTCAAGGAACTAGAACTCTGCATATACCTGCCCCTGCCTAGAACCAATGTCCTCTGACTCAAGCTCTGTGTACTTAGAACTTCCTGAAGTGATGAGAAAGTCCTATTAAAATGTGATGTCTAATAATACAGGAACTACCAGTCAAGAAGAGGTGCTATACACTTAAAATGCAGCTAGTGAGGAATACATTTTATTACTGTATTTCAGTTTCATTGTTTTGTTTTGTTTTGTTTTGTTTTGTTTTGTTTTGTTTTGTTTTGTTTTGAGACAGAGTCTTGCTTTGTAGTTCAGGCTGGCCCTGAGCTCACTGTGGAGCCCAGGCATGCCTCAAATTCAGCAATCCTCCTGCCTCTGCCTCCTGAGTGCTGGGATTACAGGCATGAGCCACTACACTGGACATTGTGGTATGCGGTACTAATTGTTGGTGGGCGTGAGTCACCACGCCTGGTACTGTTGTATGTGGTTATTGGGGATCGAATTCAGGACCTTGCGCTCGCTAGGCAGGCATGGGGACCACTGAGCTAAATCTCCAACTCCAGTTTCATTTCTCTTTTTGACAATGTCACATTATGGAGTGCAAGCAGGCCTTGAACTCATAGCAATCCTCCTGCCTCAGCCTCCAGAGTGCTGCTGGAATTATAAGCATGTATCGCTATGCCTAGCTGTACTTCAGTTTAATTAATTTAAATGTCATAGTTCCCAGGGGCTAGTGGTCCCATAAGGACAGCAGGATCCCTGGCATGCTCCTTGGTAGTACAGCTCCCCAGGAAGCTGTCCCTCACCACAGCCCCTGAAGATACCCTTGAAACCTGAGACTGTGTGGCAAAAAGGAATTAAATCCAGGAGTGGTGGTTCAATCCTATAATCTGGACACTCAGGAAGGTGAGGCAGGAAGATTATTGTGAGTTCAAGGCCAGCCTAGGCTAAGTAGTGAGACCCTATCTTAAACAAAACAAAATAAAACAAAAAGCCATTCAGTTTTGCAGATGGAGTGAAGTTGCTTATTAATGACCTTGACATTTTTTGTTATCTGGCTTTTTGGGATAGGCCTAATCTTATCTTTTAAAACCTTAAATTTAAAAAAAAGTATATTTAAAAAATAAGAGGTAGCGTGAGTGACCAAGGGACACAAAAGGATGAAAGATTTGACATGTGAGAGGGACTCACCTCTGATGACTTTAAAGACAAAGGCAAGGAGTCAGAGCCACAAGGGCAAGAGAAATAGGGCCATTGGTCCCACGGCCACAGGGAGCTGAAACCTGCCACCATGAAGAATAAGCAAGAAGATAGATCCTGCCTGGAGCCCCGAGAAAGGACAGTTGGCCAATGTCTGGATGTAGGTCTTGCGAGACCTTCCCTGGGCTGCTGACCCATTCTATAAGACAGTGAACGTGTGTGGTTTGAAGCCACTAAGTTTGTGCAAGTTTATTTGACAGTGTTAGGGAACCAACTCTCCACCAGGACCAGCCCTGGGCCTTGTGTGGTAGTGCCTAGTGTGAGGAGCTTGAGGGTCCCAGAAGGGGTGACTTCTAGTCTACACTGCATCAACCCAGGACTAACTACGCATTTCCTGCTCAGTGGTGCTTAGCCAGGCTTGAACACCCACAGGGACCACTTTCCTTATTCCAGGGAGCCTCTGGGGGATACCCGCCTCAGGCCCAAGGGGAAATCTGCTGGGACAAGTGTTGAGGGAATGGCAAGGCCAGGGCTGGGGTACTGAGTGCCCATTTTCACACAAGCTCCAGTAGAGAGCAGGGTGGAACAGTGTGAGGAGAGGAGGTCGAGGAGGGTAGGGGTCAGGCTGACTCCCTTTGGGCCACCATTTTTCTGTGGGGAACTCTGGGAAGTCTGGATTTTAAACTCAAACCTCATCTTTCAGGACTTCATAAGGCCTCTTTCAAAGTAGAACAGGACATATTTTGTTTAATAGTATTAGAGGTAGAGAAATAGGACATATTTCTTTACTACTATTTTGACCTTTTTTGTTTCAGACAGGGTCTTATTATGTAGTTCAGGCTGGCTTTCAACTCATTATGCATCATAAACTAGGCACAAATTTATTGTGACCCTCCTGCCTCGCCCTTCAGAGTGCTGGATTACAGGTGTGTGCTGTCACACCTGGCTTTACTTTTTAAATATTTAGACACAGTAGGATGTGAAAGCGTATGCCTATAATGTCAGCATTCAGGAGACTAAGGTAGGAGGATCACAAGTTCTAGGCCAGCCCGGACTACGTGGCGAGACCCCTTTTTATTTTTTTTAATTACTTTTTAGACTCAGATCTTGAACTCCTCCCTGGCTCCTTCCTTCCTGTGCACTCTCTACCCCTGCCCCCACCCCCATTCCATGTCCCACTCCCTTGTCTCAAATCAACTGTCCTATGGCTATCTTTTCCCCAAAAGTCTCATACTCCAGGGATCAGATTTATTGTCTTCAAGGCTATTTTGCACCCGGTATTTGTTGGTTAAAAGGGGCACATTTAAAGGCTCTCTGAGGTTCCTCTAGGTTTTAAGTTTCAAGGATATTCTAGTAAAAGGAAATGCTAGAGATTTCTGGCCAAAAGTTTCTAATTGCTAGCTTTATTAGTACTTGTTGATGCACACCAAATTACCCCAAGGCTTAACTGCTTACAGCAATAAACGCTTATCTCTCAAATACTCACTTGGCTTTGCTGCTGCTTGATGTGGAACTGGTCTGGAACATGCATGCTAGGCACACAGGGCCTATGAGCCCCACCAGGCCTGAACTGTGCCTCCAGCCTTCCTGAGTTAGTTTCTGCGGGTCAGGAATGTAGCTCAGCTGGGAGGTCTGAAAGCCAGGTACACACAAGGCTGTGGACAGTTGGCCTCTGCTCTTCCCCAGTTGTGGGTAACAGGGCTTGATGGCTCAGCACAAGGACTTCTCCAAGGTAACTTCAGATGACAGGTGGACAGGTTCCTGTCAGCAAGGGACCACAAAAGGAACAAGAAGGAAGCCACATTTTTTTTTTTTTTTTGAGGCAGAGTCTTGGTTTGTAGTTCAGGCTGGCCCTGAGCTCACCATGTAGCCCCGGCAAGCCTTGAACTCAGCAATCCTCCTGCCTCTGCCTCCCAAGTGCTGGGATTACAGGCATGAGCCACCACACTTGACATTAGGAAGCCACATTTTTTGTGACCCACTTTTTTGACCCACCCCCCAATTGACATACCATCACTTTTGTCTTCTTTTTTTTTAAAAAAGAGTTGCTAAGTCCAAATCACACTTAAGGGTTGCAAATTAAACTTCTTTTGAAGGGAGGAGTTTCGGAGCATTTGTGTACAGCTCACTAGTTGATCAAGACTAGCCTCGAAATGCTTAATGTTCCTCCCTTTGGCCGCTGTTTCCTGCTTCTGAATCTCTGTTTTCACCATCCTGTCTCAAACTTGCCTCTTCTATTTTCTCTGAAGATAGAAATACACAAATCCCAACCACCTCAACTAGAAATAGAATCCAAGGCCTTTGCACTGAGCTATATCCCCCAACCTTTTAAAAACTTTTTTTTATTTTTGATTTTTGGTATTGAGAATCGAACTTAGGGCCTCACACTTGCCAGGCAGACACTGTGGTGCTGGGCTACACCCTCAGCCTTAAGAATTTCTTTTTTTTTTTTTTTTTTTGAGACAGGGTCTAGCTTTGTAGTTCAGGCTGGCCCTGAGCTCACTATGTATCCCAGGCAAACCTGGAACTCAGGAATCCTCCTGCCTCTGCCTCCTGAGTGCTGGGATTACAGGCATGAGCCACCATGCCCAGCATTGTGGGGTGTGGTAGACTGCTGGTGGGTGTGAGTCACCATGCCCAATATCATATCATTGTATGTGGTTACCTGGTTCGAACCAGGGACCTTGCGCTTGCTAGGCAGGCGGCGGGAACCACTGAGCTGAATCACCGGCCCAAGAATTTCTTTTTATTTTGAGACATTTTATTTTATTTGGCTATGATCATTAAATCACTCAGACTTGGGTCAGACTTGTGATCCTCCTGCCTCGGCCTTCCAGACTGCCAGCATTAGAGGCATGCACCACCACACCTGGCTTGGCGAACTGTTTCTATAAAGGACTGCGGACTGCAAGTAAATACTTTAGCTGAGGTGAGCCACTTCTGGCCAGTGCACAAAGATATTCAACTCTGTTGTGTAGCAAAAGCACTCACAGAAAAACAATAAATCATCAGTAGGGTTATATCCCAATAAAACTACTAATGGACACTAAAATTTTAATTTTATATAATTTGCTATATTATGAAATAGTTTTCTTATGATTTTTTCTTTGTTGTTTAAAAATGTAAAAGTTTTTCTTCTCAGCTGATGGGCTGCAGAGAAATAGATGCAGGTAGATTTGGCCTGGAGGGCCATTTACTGACTGCTATGGAGTACTCTTAATTTGAATGTAAAACACTGAATTGATGTAAGAATACACAGAAGTAAGCCTGGCATGGTGGTGCATGCCTGTCATCCTTTTGGAAGGGTGAGGCAGGAAGATCTCAAGTTCAAATTCAGCCTGGGCAAGCTAGTGATTTAGCCACAGCTTGTCTGAGAAGTACATACACAAAGATTTATAAGTGGGTTAGGGATATAGCTCAGTGTAAAATCCCTGGTCTTTTACAGAAAACAATAACAAAAAAAAAGGAAATAAAGAGTACAGATGAATCATGGGCCTGAGGAATATTCTGCCAGTGGTGCAAGAGTGACCCAAGTTGGGACCACACTGCTGTAAAACGTTTCTCATCCATAAAACTCTACAATCAGGCCCAGCCTACCTGCGTAGCTGTACTTCCTGTGGGACCCAGGCAAACTGGCTTCTGTTTCCTCTCAGTCCTCATGCTCCCAGTCCCTCAGTTTGGAATATTCCCATCAAGTTCATTAAAAGCATGAGGTTTTTGTTTTGTTTGTTATTGATTTGTTTTTCTTTTGGGGAGACGGTCTCACTATGAGCCTGGGGCTCACTATGTATTCTGGGCTGGCCTTGAATTCTTACCTCAGCCTCCAGAATTCTGGGATTACATTTTAAAACCGGTCATGGTGATGCATGCTTGTAGTTCTAGCACTCTGGGAAGCTGAGGCAGGAAGATTGCAAGTTTGAGCCCAGCCTTGGCAACTTAGTGACTGTGAAACCCTGTTTCAAAATTAAAAATTAAAAAAAAATTTTGTTTTTGTTTTTGAAAAAGCACATTCTGGGACCAGAGATTTAGCTCAGTGGTTCCAGTGCAGGTGCAAGGTCCCTGGTTTGATCCCAGGTAACCACATACAACAATACCTGACCTGGTGGCTCACACCCACTGGCAATCAGTACCACATACACAAATGCCAGGCATGGTGGCTCAAGCCTGTAATCCCAGCACTCAGGAGGCAGAGACAGGAGGATTGCTCAGTTTGAGGCTTGCCTGAGCTACATAGTGAGCTCAGAGGCAGCCTGAATTACAAAGCAAGACCCTGTCTCAAAAAAAAAAAAAAGCACATTCTGTGGCAGCTTAAGTCCAGTGGCCCAGCCACCTGACTTGTAAGTGCAAGATAGTGAGTTCAATTCCCAGTACCAATAAAACAAAATGAAACAAAACAAAACCAAACCACATTCTTGTAAGGTCTTATTAACTACCCTAGAAGATAAAAAACCCTCTGCTGGACAATGAGGCCCAGTGGGAGGGTGCTTGCCTCGATTTATTGGTTTTGATCCTCAGCAACAAGAGAAGAAAACCAAAATACTTCCAAAAATTTGCTCCCTTCCCCACCCTCCAGCCTCTCAGGGGCAGCCTCCTAGCATCTCTGTTACTACCTACCTCCGTATGGCAACATTTGGCCACATGTCCTTGACACGAAACTTCTTTTTTTTTTTTTGAGACAGAGTCTCACTTTGTAGTTCAGGCTGGCCCTGAGCTCACTATGTAGCCCAGGCAAGCCTCGAACTCAGCAATCCTCTTGTCTGCCTCTGGAGTGCTGGGATTACAGGCATGAGCCACCACGCCCGGCACTGTGGTATGTGGTATTGATTGCTGGTGGGCGTGAGTCACCATACCCAGCATTGTATGTGTTTACCGGGGCTCGAACTCAGGACCTTGCGCTTACAAGGCAGGCAGGTGCCGAAACCACTGAGCTAAATCTCCAGCCCTACATGAAACTTCTTGCATCCCCAGCCCTTATCTCACTCAGGAGCCCAAGTCTCACAGCGAGCGCTCGGAATTGTTTCTTGGAACTGGAAACAGATCCTGGCCAATGTATAGGAACGCATGGACACATGGGGTGGGGAGATTGATCAGGGGACACAGCAGGACGCATGCAGGTCTGGATGGAGGAGAACTGGCCTGTCCGGCAGAGTAGCTTCCTGGTCTCTCTATCAGACTCTGCAGGAAGCAGGCTGAACAGACAGGAGAAAAACCAGGGCTTCCTGGCGCTTCCCACACTCAGGATACCAGGGACTCCGGCAGCACTGCTGTCCCAGGCCTCAGGAGAGCAGCGCTGTGGGACCGGCCTCGTGATGCTCATCGAGCCCCAGTTCCAGGGTGCGAATTGGAATCAGGCACTGATGCACTTGGCAGCTGGCCCCATCTCAGGCCCATCGTGCAGGTTTAGGACAGACGGGCTTTGTCATTGCCCTGGGGAAGAGCTGCCATTTCTCTTCCAGGCTCAGAGCGGCTCCCCTGCCCATCTCAGCTGATGAGATGGCATTTTAAACTGCTCTAGTTACCAGGTTTCATTAGGTAAGGAGGCCCGATTAAGCAACATGGCCCAAATAACCTTTGTAGGACAGACACTGTTTTTCTAAGCCAGAGGAAGTCCTGCCAAATTAAAGGATGTCAGGATGTGATACTATGAATATCGGCTTCCTTCTCTCTGGCACTGGAGAGGATTAATTACATGCTTGTGAAGTGCTTTGAAAATTTAAGCTGTTAAGAATTATTGTCCTGTGTAATAGGGGAAAAAATAGAATTCTTGGCTCATTAAAGCTGTAATGTTGTAAGCCTGAGAGCTATTTTCAGGCTATCATTGAGGGCTACATTTTTATTAGGAGAAGGAAAGAAAAGAAATGTATTTATGAATCCATAGACAAATTACGGGAAAGCCAGTTAGGTTAATCAATGTTTCTCTCGTTTAAGAAATGAATGGGGAAGAGATATTTCTTACTGACTACCAAAAGGGCCGTTCCCAAGAACAAGGGCTTAAATATAGAGGGCTAATTTCAGCAGACAGGATACAGATTCTTAGGACGGAATCAAGACCAAAAGGCCGAGACGCGGAGTTCACTGAGCTATAACAGCTTCTGGTGTCTGAATACAATTAACCGATGAAGACAGTCTTCGGCTTCCACTTTGTTGACAGATTTGCCCAAGAATCTTTCACTTTGATTCTAGGTCTTCTGTGATATTTGAAAGCACACCAGATACGTCTGTTGGTATCAGTTTCCTATGGGTGCCCAATAGGACCACAAATGGAATGGCTTACAACACAAATACGTTATTCTGCCCTTTTGGAGATCAGAAGTCTGAAACTGCCCTTGTTGGGCTAAGGTCAGGATGCCAGCAGGCCTGGCTCCTCCGGATACACCCGGAGGGGGTCTGTTTCCTCTCCTTCTCAGCTTTGTAGAGGCTGCCTCTATTCCTCGGTAGGGCCCCTTCCTGGAATTCTTAAACCTCAGCTTTCATGGTCACATCTGTCTCACTGACTCTCCTTCCCTTTTCCCATGAAAAGACTCTCACAATTGCACTGGGCTGCCAGACTGTCCCTTTGTCACAAGGTCCTTTTATCCACGAGGCAGGCCCCTTTCACCTTACCATGTAAGGTAACATGTTCATAGGTTCTGGGGATTAGAGGTAGACACTGGGGATTCTATCTACTATAGTCTCCATCTTCCAATCATCTTTAGCCTTTGTTCCCATCTACTCAAACCAGACCCTGTTGTAAATGTTTTACAGGTATTAACTCCTTTCATCTTCATGATTGCTCTCTGGAAGAGTGGTTCATTATTACAGATCAGGAAACAGATCAGGAAACTGAGGCAGAAAGATTAAACAATGTTTGCTTGGGGCTACTAATTAGGTTTTCAAGGCGGGGCAGAATGGTATCTGAGCCACACAAGATCATACAGACTTTGTCTTTGAAAATGTTTACTGTCTTTGCTATTTTTAATTACAAAAGTGACATGATGTATGGATGTCTGTCTATATCCCTGGTATCCAGAGATTATTTCAGGGACCACCAGCAGATCTCAAAATACGTAGATGCTCGATTATTTATATAGATGGTGACATATTTTCATATAACCTATCCATATATCCTGCGTACTTCAATTAGATTTATCTTTACAGTCTTGAGGAGAAAAACCTAGGGCCTGGGGCAGGCTAGGTAAGTGCTCTACCACTGAGCTATACCTCTAGCCCCTCATATATATATTTATACATTTGTTTGTTTAGTTTTATTCTTTTTTGAGACACGGTCTCACTATGTAGCCCTAGCTGGTCTTAAACTCTCAACAATTCTCCTGCCTCAGCCTGCCAGGTGCTGGGATTACAGGCATGTGCCACCACTCCTGGTTCCTCCATCTATTTTAAATAATTTCTGATTACTTAAAATTCCTAATACACTAGGGCAGGGAGGCACACGGCTATAATTCCAGCACACAGAACTCTGAGGGAGAGGATTTCAAGGCCACCTTGGACTACATATGAGTTTAAGGCCAATGTAGGCTACATAGTAAGATGCTATCTCAAACCCTCCAAATTCCTAAAATACTATTAATGCTATATTAGTAGTTATTAGTGTTTTGTTTTATTTTGCTTCTTTTTTTTTTTTTTAGATAAGGTTTTACTTTGTAGTTCAGGTTAGACTTGAATTCATGGTGTAGCCCAGGCTGGCATTAAATTTGGGGTAACGCTCTGCCTCAGCCTTTCAAGAGTTGAGATTACAGGTGTGCACCATTACACCTGGGTTTAAATTTGTTCAACAAAACTTTAGGATTTTCTCTATGAGTCAGGATCTCCTCTGGGCTTAGAAGAAATGTAGTGGTAAATCTGATAGCCCTTGCCTTCGGGATGCTAAACATATATGATGACACTGAGCAGGAATCTACAAAGGCTTGATTTATTTTTTTTAATCAACAAGCTATGAAATAATTTTAATGCACTTAGGAAAAAAAAAGAAAAATCCTAGCAACAGAACAAAAAAAAAAGAAAAAAGAAAAAAGAAAAATCCTAGCAACAGAACATGAATTTTAAGTTGGGATTTTCTACAACTGTACATACTCCAAAGGAATTGACTAATTTTTTTTTCGGAGTAGAATTCAAACAACTATTGAGATTTCAATATAGTTCTAAGGAAATGGTTAAAGGAAACATTTAATATCAAAGTTGATTTTTTAAAAGATAAATTATGACAACTATCAGGAGAAGATTCAAGAAAGAAAGAAAGAAAGAAAGAAAAGATTCAGGGGCCAGAATCAGTGATGCAGCACTTGCCTGGCAAACACAAGATCCTGAATTAAATCCTTGCTACTGAGAAAAAGGAGAAGATCCAGATCCATAGATATGAGTACTGAGGGCTGGGCATGGACCTAAGACACTTACTGCATTCCAAGTGACTTCAGACTAATGTTTGGAAAGTCATGATTGTTGGTTCTGCTACAAGAGCCTAAAGAACAGGACAAGGTAGTCTGCGCCAGGAATTTAGCACTCTGGGTACTGAGGCAGCAGAATCATGAATTCAAGTCCAGTCTGAGCTGCACAACTCAGTAAGACTCTGTCTCAAAATTAAAAAAAATAAAAATAAAAATGAAAAGGACTGAGGGTGTAGCTCAGTGTGAAAGTCCTGGGTTCAATCTCTAATTCTGGAAAAATAAGACACAACAAAACAGAAGCCTAAATCATTTTCTAACTTCTTACATAATGTAGCATCTAGCACATGTCTTATTTCCTAAAGAAACATGAAGATATTAAAGGACAGCTGCAGTTAGGAGTCAAGGCATGTCTCAGCTATCGGGGCCTTTTGGAACATGGATGCAGCTAGTTCCAGTTTCCTTTGTAAGTGTTGTATCCTACGTCCAATTTCTCTACCATGTTTGAGAGGATTTGTTTAACATTCACTGACCCTAGACAGCCACTGATGGGCAACAGGAGTGTCTGATAAAGAAACCATTGTAGGGGGCTGGGGATTTAGCTCAAGTGGTACTGCACCAACATTGGATGCACAAGGACCCGAGTTCAATCCCCAGTAATGCGCGCGCGCGCACGCACGCACACACACACACACACACACAAGAAAAGAAAAGAAAAGAAAACATTGTTTCTACTCTGCTGTAGGCATGTCTGACAGCCTGCTGACCTGCACCCTTTTGCAAAGCTGATACACATCTATCTGGGCGGAGGTGTGCTTCTCAGTTTCAGGCCCAGAAGGTCTCTCGGTTCTCAGCAGACCTGAGCTTTGAAGGGAATGCCAGCATCCCCAGAGCCATCCACCTAAGCCTCTTTCTACACGGTTGTCCATGGTCTTACACGGAAGGAAACAGCAACACTTTCTAGGACATAGATAGACATCTATGATTGCCTGGAAACAAACATAGGCCGTCGGTGAAGTCCTCTGCTGAAAAATGAATGCAATGCCATGGAGACTCTCAGAAGTCATCAGTACAGTCCCAGGGTTGCATGTGGGCAGGAGCTGATTTTTAATATGTGCACAGGACAACTTGCTTTGACCACATAGAATGTAGCCAATGAGCTCTGACCTGTGCAATGCATTCACTGCCCTTTAAGCTCAGGTTGAGTCTGTGAACTAGCAGAAGTTAGATGGAGGAGAAATTGAAGAGGTGGGCTGCCTGAAATGCTGGGGATTGCAGAGCCCCACGCAAAAAGCTACAGATTAAAGCAGCAGTGAGACAGAAACTTAACAAAGGTACTATTTGTGCTTTGGAAAATGAGGAAGAGGGGCAGGATTGAGTTTTGGGGCAGTCTTTGGAAAGTTACATTGTGATGTACTGAAGGAAGATAGTGGACATTAAAATTTTATTATATGAGACCTTTACATATAAAATTTAAATTCATATTTTTCTTTCTGGTTTTTTTGTTTTGTTTTGTTTTTTGAGACAGTGTCTCGCTTTTTAGTTCACTGTGAGCTCACTGTGAAGCCCAGGCAAGCCTTGAACTCAGCAATCCTCCTGCCTCTGCCTCCTGAGTGCTGGGGTTACAGGCATGAGCCACTACGCCCGGATCTTTTCTTAAAAATAAGGTCTTTCTATGTAGTTTATTAGCCTTGAACCCAGCCTGACCTTAAACTCTCAGCACTCATCCTGCCTCAGACTCCCAAATGCTAGGATTACAGGCATGTGCCACCACTCCTGATTTCATTGTTCTGAGACAGGGTCTCACTACGTGGTTCAGGATGTCCTTGAATTATTATGGAGTCCAGGCTGGCCTTAAACTTGCAGCAATACTACTGCTTCAGCTTCTCATCTGTATAAACATCAAGTTAATGTGAATCCACATAAAACCTCAAAATAAAGTGCATGGTTCACTCCTATGAGGCAAGCCAGGTCATTTGCTATCACAGGGTATCTAGGGATTAGTCATAGAATCAGCACTTTTTATTCCTTGGGAGTAGGTGGAATTGTCATTTGTTATGATTTAAGAGCAGCAGAAAGCTTTTTTACCCTGAATATTTTCCCCAAGTGACTTAAAAAGATTTGTCACCGGTCCTGAAATCTCATCATTTTGAATATTATTTACCATCTACAAAATCCTTTGTCAGGCATGGCGGTGCACATCTGTTATCTCAGCACTCAGGAGGCTGGAGCAGGAGGATTGTTGTGAGTTCAAGGCCAGCCTGGGTTACATGATGAGTTCCAATGGAATTATAGCTGAAGTACTTGGCAAGACTTTGCCTCAAAAAAAAAAAAAAAAAAAAAGGTTTTTTACTAAGGCTGGGACTGTAGCTCTGGGGTAAGACTGTTCCACTAACATGGGGATGATTCCCCAACCCTGAGCAGACGTAGAGAAATTCGATATGATGCTCACATTCCACCCATCCCTACCCAGAATGAACTCAATTGCATTAAACCCCCTGATAAACCTCATTAAGAATTGATGAGGCTAATCTGATGAAGGAAGCAGAAGAAAGAAGTAATTTTATTGTATTTGTTTGTTTGTTTTTGAGACATGGTCTCGCTTTGTAGTTCAGGCTGGCCCTGAGCTCACTATGTAGCCCAGGCAAGCCTTGAACTCAGCAATCCTCCTGTCTCTGCCTCCCGAGTGCAGGGATTACAGGCGGGAGCCACCATGCCCAGCTTTTATTTTTTTATTTTTTTTGAGTAGTCCAGGGTGGCTTTAAATGCACTATGTAGCCCAGGCTGGCCTTGAATCCATGGCAATCTTCCTGCCTCAGCCTCCAGAGTGGTAGGATTACGGTTGTGCACCACTACTCCTGACAGGGAGAAGTAATTTTGATTAGAGTACAGAGGGCAAGGACCAAGCCAAGAAAAGCAAGTGTAAGAATCTCAGAGGCAGAAGTTGCTTCTCTGTGGCTAAGAGTTTCTGACTCTCTGAGACTCCTTCAGTGTCTCCACGGGGGAACACTCTGTCCTGGCTGCCTGCAGCTCTACAGAATTCCTTTACAAGGCATTGGTGTGCATCCAGCTGCCTGCGAGCAGTGGGCCAGAGAGACTCCATCAGATACTGTGCTGTTGAGTAAGAGATGGGTGTTGGGGGAGCTTCTGGTTTTGGCAAAGCAAGGTGTTTAGAATTTCCACTGCCATACTGCAAGGTCCCTTCAGTCTGTTACTCTGGGGACAAGCTGAGAGGTTCTGGGGTACACCTTGTAGTTCTCCAAAACTGGACAGCCTCCTGCCCTTTGAAATGTGTTCAGCCTTTATTGGTTCTCCACTTCCCGCTTCTTCAACTTGGTTAATTCCTCTCGTCCTCCAGTACTTCCCAGTCACCTGTCCTATGACATGACCAACTTATAGGCTGTTTTAGAGCCCGGCATCTTCCCCCCTTCTCCTGTCATTTTCTCAGTAGTAGTGATACATTTGTGAGATGACGGACACTGTGTCCCTCAGTAGACTGTACATGGGACGGCAAGTGCAGCACGGTGTCTGGCACATTTGGATGAAGAAAGGAATGAATGAGCTCCTTCCTTGGTAAAACCAGTGACCAAGCACAGTGTATGTCAGAGCACCTGAGAGTCCCTCCAAATTGTTGCTGGAGATATGGATGAGAACACCATTTATAACTGTCTGGGCCTATAGAGCACAAATACATTCTTCAACTCACTTTTGGGCTTTGGGGACCAACACATTAATAGTCTGTGATGCTTGCGGCTAAGAACATGTGTTTTTCTGCTTTTCCAGCCTCACGAAACATGGTTCGGATGTGCTAACGGTCCCAGAGGAAGGCAGGAGCCACAACAAGGGAAATAGTAGGTGAGAACAGAAGTAGACTCACCAACACAGGCACAGAGTACTAATGTGCGGAGGGAAGCCAAACTCACCGGCTTGGGCGAGGACTTGGAGAACTTGGGTTCTCTGCCTGCCTTGCAGTTTGAGAGCAGAAACTTGGATTTTCAGCAGAGGCCTTGCCCACGCACCAAGAGCTAAGATCTTAATATCTGCGGGCAGCGGTGGGCAGGCTGGGACTGGAGAGGGGGCTATGGGTTCCTAAAATACCACACAAAATAGCACCATTTTTTATTTCCATGCGGAATGACGCTTTCATGGACCTCACAGAAACGCAGCCAGGACTTGTAAGTGTCTGACACAGGTGGCTGGTGCTCTTGGCCATTAGCGCCCTGCACTTGAGGCTGCACTATGTGTGGAGAAGGCGCTCTCCAGGAGCCGAGGCTGCGGAGGTAGGGCCGCTCCACCACTCCTCTGCGGCACTAGGACTCTGGAGGAGACTGGCTTTCTGCAAGGCGTCTCGGCCTGGCAGGCTCTGCCAACCCGCTCCTCCTCCGGGCCAAGAGAAGGCCACGCAGCCGGTTTTCTCCGAGAAAGCTTGGAGTTGGGAAGGGCTAGCGCCTCAGTGCAAACCCCGCCCACAGAACAGGAGGAGTGGCCCACAGCATTCCGCGGCCCCAAGTGGGCGCGGGGCGACCCCGGAGCTGGTAGGCAGGTGGGCGCTGGCAGGAAACAAAGACTCTCAGACCGGGAAAGAGACTCGGGCGAGCCGGCAGTCTGACGACCGGCGCCACCTGGGGCTGGCCCCGCTCCTCTGCGCCTGCGCGCCCCCAGAGGCTCCGCCCAGAGGAGGGCTCGCCCCGAAGCCCCGCCCCCTGGGCTCCAAGGCGCGCGGCCGCGCCTCCTCATGGCGGCCGCCGCAGTGTGTGGTATTTAGCGGGTGCGCGCGGCGGGCTCGAGGACGCGCGAAACGGCGGCGGCGGCGGCGGCAGGGGGGAGCCGGGCGGCCGTGGCGGGGCGCGCTCTCGAGCGGCGGCGGCGGCGGCGGCGGTCCAGCGAGTCCGGCGGTCTCGGCGCGGGCATAGGTGGCGGCGCGGCCCGCGGTGGCGGGACCTGGAGACGGAGCGCGTGTGAGTGGGACCGGGGTCCGAGGCGCGCTCTCCGCCCACAGGTAAGCGGGGCTCGGCCGGAGGGAGGAGCCGGCGGGCTCGGGAGGAGGGCCGGGCCCGCCATGGCGGCGGCGGCGCCCGGGGCAGCCGGGTGCTTCTCGGGGCCGGGGCAGGCGCCTTTGTCTCGCCGCGCCTACCCCGCCGCTCCGCCGGATCCCCGTGCCGCTGGGGTGTCGCGGGCCGTGCCGGGCGGCGCCCGCTTGCAGCCTTTGTTGCGGGCCGGGTGCGCGGCCAACATGGCGGAGGTCAGCGCGCGGCCCGCCCGCCTCGGCCTCCGCGCCCGTTGCCCGGCCGCGCATGCAACCGCCTCCCTTGTTGATGTCTTTGAGCGGGGCGCGTGCACGCCGGCCGGGCGGCTGCGGGCGGTCCTGCCCGCCGCTCCCGGCGCTCGCCGTGCGGGGCTCTGAGTAGGGTGGGGACCCCCGGGCCACGCCGCGCAGGCCGGGCCTGGAGTCCCGTCCGTCCCCACGAGGGGGACCGGGCCGTGACGTCCAGGGCTGAGCTCATCTGCCCAGGGCACCGCGGCTGCGGACGTGGACGTAGGGCGGTGAACGCACAGCCGAGCCTTTCCCATTTTTGAGCAGCTGTCATTGGTGCTGGACTAACTCTTGAAGGTGGGACCTCCGGGGCTCGTCCTGCTTCGACTCCAGTCCCTCCTCACTGGTGTGTGACCTTGGGGGAGAGCCCCGACCTCCTCATGCTTCTTGTTGCTGATGTGCAAAATGGGTGACCTGACAGTACTTAGCTCCGGCGTTGTTCAGAGAGCCGGTGAGATGAAAAGAGTCTGAGGGATCAGAGCCCAGGCAGCCCCCGTAATAAGTGCTCAATAAACGCTTGGTCTAAGTGCCTGGTTAGCAACTGAACCTGAGAGGTTCTCCTGGCTGGATAAGTTGGAAGTGCATAGCTCCGAGTTCGGGAAATCACTTTATAAATCATTATTGTTGTCATTTTGTTTTGTTGTTGTTGGGAAAGAAAAGGAGATGTAGATGCTCAGTTGGATTTGCCTTCTTAGATGACAGCAGTTTGGAAATCATGATGAGACTTGAGTGCATAGATCTTATATGGTCTGGATTTAGAAAATCAAGTTGATTAAAATTGAGTTTTCCTCTTAGCAGTTTTAGATTATGGATCAGTTTACTTTCAGAGGCTTTAGTTAACTAATTTGGAAAAGTGTCCTTACATTGAGTCTTAGGTATTCGCAGTGTTATATCTTTACAATTTACTGGAAAGCAAAGTGTAATGTGACCAGTGGAATGGTGGGGTACTTTATCAGGATGATACTGGTTTGAATTGTGGTGGAGAGAATTTTGGTTAGCTGCTGTTAGAGTTTTGACACTCGTTGGTTGGTGGTTTTTAGAGAGTCCGGCTTTTTAGACCAAGGCTGGCTTGGGACTCTGCTGCTTCAACCTCCCAGAATGCCAGGATTACACCCATATACCACCATAGCCAGCTCTGACTGGCAGCTTTTGAGACTTACGTTGGATTATATAATTTAGCTCTGTACTTTTTCATTCTGGAAGTTAAATAATGATACAAACATCCATTATTTGGGAAGGATTTTTTTTTTTTGCAGTTCTGCCTAGAATTCTTAAAGTTTGCTTTGCCAAGAATTTTTATTTAGGTGTGTAGTATATGCAGCTTAAATGACAACTTCTGACATATTTTATGAATTGTTTAGTAATGATTAGTAATATTTTCAGCTGAAATACAGTAAAACGTATACATGGAGCTGTTAACTATTTACATTTGTTACTCAAGTAACAAGTTCGGAAACAAATGTCACTCAGTTTACATCTGTTCATTTACATCTTAATGACTGTTCCCTCAGAGCTTCAGGACATTCTTGGAAAATTACTGTAGAACTGTATTTACTTAACATCTGTAATTAAAAGGAATATGAAAATTAAGTTAAAATTAATAGAAGTTACCAAGGAAATATCTAGTATCATTACTATGAGGAACAGGGTTTTATTTTCACTAAGAGGTTGTGAAAGCTAATATCACATAAAGTAACAAAGTAAGCTTCATAACTTTGTAAAGTGGTAGATGACTGTTTTCACTCTAAAACGTGTGATTTACATATACTTTTTTCTTTTCTTTTTGAGGGAGGCTTTCACCTGGGCCTGGGCCACCATGCCTGGTTGATTTACATAATTTAAATTAAATTTATTTTAGTTTTTTGTTTTGTTTTGTTTTTAGGACAGGCTCTTGCTTTGTAGTTCAGACTGGCCCTGAGCTCACTTCGTAGCCCAGGCAAACCTCGAACTCAGCAGTCCTCCATCCTCTGCCTCCTGAGTGCTGGGATTATAGGTGTGAGCCACCATGCCCGGCATTGTGGTATGTGGTACTAGGGATCGAATTTGGGACCTTGTGGTTGTGAGGCAGACACCAGAACTGCTGAGGTAAATCCCCAGCCCAGTTCATAGTAAATTTGAACAGAAGGTACAGAAGTTTCCCACTTAGCCTCTGACCCGTACATGCATGATTTCCTGTTATAAGGATGCTTTATTGGAGTGGTACATGCATAAACCCACACTGACACATCATTATTGTTTATTAGGATTTTTTTTTTTTTTTGAGACAAGGTCTCACTTTGTAATTCAGACTGGTCCTGTACTATGTAGCCCAGGCTAGCCTTGAACTCAAAGCAATCCTCCTGCCTGTCTTCCTAGTGCTGGGATTACCACCAAGCCTGGCATTGTGATAGGTAGTATTAGGGATTGAACTTGGACCTTGTGCTTGCCAGGCAGAGCCTAGAACCACTGAACTAAATCCCTAGCCCAGGATTCATTCTTTTATTTTAGGTTTTATGGAGTTGCACAAAATAGAAAGGTGCACATGCTGCCCCAAATGCCCTCTGTGCTGTGTACCCCACCACCCAACACACTGATCTTTTAACTGTCACTATGATTTGATTTCACAAATATTGTGTAGTTGAAACTGTAAGCATGCGGCCTTTTCAGACATACTTCTACTCAGTAATACACATTGATATCCTCCATTACTTTATATAGTGAGAGAATGTGTTTCTTTCCAGCACTGAGCAGTGCTCCTTCATCCAGATGCATTGTGCTTGGTCTGTGTAGCTACACAGAAGCGTTTTGGTTGTTTCTGAGTTTTGGCAGTTACCACAGAAGCTGCAGTAAACATCTAGGCTTTTGTGTGAACCTGTTTCCAATCCCTTTGAGTAGATATCAGGAAGCATAACTACTGGATCATATGGTTATGAGTGTTTAGTTTTGCAAGAGATTGCTGAACTGTTTTCCAAAATGACTACCATGTTATATTCAGCAGTGCACAAGAGGAATTCCTGTTGTTCTGTATCCTAGCACTTGGTATTGTTGCTGTCTGGTTTTGCCCATTCTTGTAAGTGTATACTAGAGACTTGATTTTCATTTCTCCAAGACATGGAATGTGGAGTACCTTTTTGAACATTACTGACCATATATGTACATACATATATATATATATATATATACACACACACACACACACACACACATATATATGCGTGTGTGTGTGTATATATATATATATATGTATGTATGTATGTATGTATCTTTTTGGTGGATGTCTTTTTTTTTTTTTTTTTTTTTTGAGACAGGGTCTCGTTTTGTAGTTCAGGCTGGCCCTGAGCTCACTATGTAGCCCAGGCAAACTTCAAACTCAGCAGTCCTCCTGCCTCTGCCTTTGGAGGCTGGGATTACAGGAGTGAGCTACCAGGCCCAGCATTGTGGTATGTGGTACTGATTGTTGGTGGGTGTGAGTCACCATGCCAGGTATTGTATGTGGTTACCGGGGATCAAACCAGGGACCACGCATTTGCTAGACAGGCCCCAGAACCACTGAGCTAAATCTCCAGCCCCCAGCTCATACCTCTCCCTCTCTCCGTCTCCCTCCCACCCTCTGTCCCTCTCTCTCTCTTTTTTTTTTTTCAGTACCGGGGGTTGAACTCTGGCCCTTGACAGCCCAAGGTTGGCGTGGTACCACTTGAGTTAAATCCCATCTCTTTATCAGTGTATGTTGGTTATACAACCTGTTTGGCAAATTCATACTTTCACATAGCACACTATCATTTTTCACTCCCACTCCTTTCTAGTTTTACATTTGGGGGGCTCTCACATATTTTGATCATATCTGCCCTGAGATTAGATTCCTACTGAGTTTTGATAGTTCTTTGTACATTTTGGGTAATCCTTTTATCAGGTAAGTCTTTGGCAGATACTTTTTTACTGCTAATTATTTCAGAATTAGTATTGCTTCTTTCTGTCCCATTTACCTTCAGTACTTTTCTTGTACCTTTAAGTGGTTTGCCTGTTTTTGGTCCCCACCTCTTTCAGTCAGTTGTGTTTTGTTGTGTTTCATTTTGTAGTATGGAGGATTGAATTTGCTATCCTCCTTCCTCAGTTTCATAAGGTACTAGAATTACATGTGTGTGACTCCACATCTGGCTTCCTTGCCCTGTCTTTTCAGACTGGATACTTTTGCTCCTTGAACACTGTACATCTCTGCATTGCTTCTTTTTTTTTTTTTTTTTTTGAGACAGGGTCTCACTTTGTAGTTCAGGCTGGCACTGAGCTCACTATGTAGCCCAGGCAGGCCTCGAACTCAGCAATCCTCCTGTCTCTGCCTCCTGAGTGCTGGGATGACAGGTGTGAGCCACCACGCCAGGCACTGTGGTATGTGGTTGTTGATTGTTGATGGGCATGAATCTCCACACCCAGCATCATATGTGGTTACCGGGGATTGAACTCAGGACCTTGTGCTTGCGAGGCAGGCGC